>CAUYQV010007067.1:0-14827 GCA_963574575.1 Galagoides demidoff
TTTTTGAGACAGAGCCTCAAGCTGTCCCCCTGGGTAGAGTGCCATGGCATCACAGCTCACAGCAACCTCCAACTCCTGGGCTCAAGCGAGTCTCCTGCCTCAGCCTCCCAAGTAGCTGGGACCACAGGTGCCCGCCACAACGCCCGGCTATTTTTTGGTTACAGCCGTAATTGTTGTTTGGCGGGTCTGGGCTTCGAACCCACCACCTTAGGTGTATGTGGCTGGCGCCTTAGCCACTTGAGCCACAGGTGCCGAGCCCAGCAAGGCTTTTTGTAAAGATAGCTCATCTTTATTACATCTTGAAAATCCCCATTCCAACGCAAGATAAACCAAAGGATTGATCATTATTCTTGCAAATTGATTCCAGAGAACCTTCAATAGTGAGCGCTGCTGGTGAATAGAGAATGGCTTAAATTACAAAAATTCAGAGGAACATGTGATTTCCCGGGAACCCGACTATTGTTTAAAATCAGAAGAAACATGGTTTTAGTCTAAAATCATGGGGAATTTTGGGAATAAATTAAAGTGTTCAACAGTGGTCCTTGGCAGGGATGGGGAAAGAATTTATAGTGGCTTTAGTGACCAAGGAGAAATGTGATGCTTGACAAACAGACACATTTTAAACCAATTCACATAGCTGAGTTTATGCCGCTGAAGTTCAACCTTTTCCTTTCCTCCAAATCTCTTCTTCTGGGCAACCCTATGGCTGAGCTGGAGTGGCTAATTGTCTCTGTAGCTATCTGCCAGGATATGTAAAGGCAAAAGCAAAGAAGGAAAGCAATGAAAGTTCTTGTGTCCAGAGATGCTTTCAGAACGCTGCTCCAAATGTCTGCTATTGTCTTTGTTGTTGTGCTCTGTAAGGATATTCTCAGTCTCTGCGTGTCTGGCTTGATGGATAATGTTTCCAGTGTGGAAGAACACTTTGGACTGGAAGCAACAGTATCTCAGGCATTAGGAAAGCTTGAAGAATTCATTTTTCATACCTGCTACAATGTGTTAATGACCAAAGGTTACACAAAACACAAAGTATTTGGATTTCCTGATACGGAAAGTTAGAGAAAATGCTTCATGCCATTTTCCATTGCCGTTCCAAGCTCACATCTGTTTGGAGCTGAACCGTAGCATGTGTGCTGGGGAACCTGTATGAAATTAACTTTTATAGCTGCCTTTACAAGCAGGATCTTTTATTGTCTACAACTTGGCTGGGATTCAGGAAGTTCCCAAAATGATTTATTGTCATATGTGCCTTTTCTATGGCGGCTGATGAAACTGATATATTATTGAATCTATGCAGTCATTCTGGCTAAAGACAGCAGATCATCTAAGCCTTTCATCCAAAAAGATCGAAGAATTCACATTGTGCAAAGAAAAAAAAAGTTGATCCTGTTTTAAGTGAAATAATTACTTGCAGGAACCAGACATTTGTTACCAGTCCTGTAATTCTTTCTGTTTGCCAACATAGTAAAAACTTATTAGAATGTAGAAAATAGTCTTTAAATAAATATTTATGGTAATATTTTCCTAATAAATACTTGAATACATTCCTATAACATCTGAGATGGTTAGTTGCATTTCTTCGACCATGATAAGAAGAATCAAAGATCATGAATTTAAATTTTTTCACATTACTTAATGCAAACCCTCCCCCCAAACTTCTTCCAGATTAACAGAGGGGCCCCGTTAATCCAACCAGTCATCCTCCATATGGTCACAAGAGGAATTTGATGAAATGACGGGTAATGCAATGGCGTTTCTATTAAGAGAAAACTTCAAGAGTGTGTTTTTCTACTGATGAATAAGTCGAATTTCCACACTTAAAAGACAACACATTCAACAACAACAACAACACAGCATTTGATTAAATTACAGTACAGAAAGAAAAATGGTTAAATATATTTCTAGCATGTGCATTTATAGCATCTAAAACATTTAGTCTTCTGATAAAATTTGGAGCTTCAAGATTCAATGTGTCCTGTCTCAGCCAGATAGCTAATTGACACATTCTTATCACAATTAGAAATGGGTAGTCAGAGATCTGAGGGTTTCATGTGGAAATGAGGCTACGTGACTCCAGATCTATAAGGCTGTGTTAACCAGTGAGATTTAGACCCTATTTTCTTGTTACAGTGTCAATGGAAAATATTTAATTTATGGTGTTGATGGAAAACAAACAAAAATTCCTAGTATTATGTAAACCTTATCTACAGGGTCATTTATAAGGCTAAGGTAGGACTGGTTACTTCAAAGGGAATTAGATCCAGTGTTTTTTACATTTTTCCTCTTAACAGTATAGTCACCCACATTTTTGGAACAGACTTTGAAGCCTGGTTTTGGGATCCTGCCTAATCTACACTAATCCTCTTTATTCTAGGAGCATTTTCTTTTTAAATGAAAGTAATTTATGTAATTGCCACTTCATTCATTTTTATAAGAAATTTAGGTATCAGCCGATATCATTAGCTTTCTACAAATAGAAAAATAGAAACGTAATTTAAGGAACTTAGTATTAATTACAAAACTATTTGATATTATTCCCCAAATTCTGGCATTGTATTTCTGTCCATTCACTGGCTATGGAACAAGATTGAGTCCTAGTTAAGTAAGTGCCTTGGTTATATTTAGAAGAATTTGCTTTCCCTCACCTCACCCTTAGCCTCACCTGAGTTAGGCTGATGGTTTGACAGAATTACATGTTGATGAATTTATTTCCCAGCCAGGCGTGCTATCTTCAAATAGTAAAATAATCTTTTGTAATGGTGGACAACCCCTTAACTTCAGCTAATAATGTCAGAACAGAAGGATCCTGTGCTGAGATGGATCAGATGGAAATTGATGTCTCTATGCACATTTATCTTAAGGCTGGAACAAATTGAAACAATTCAAAATGCGTCTCTTACTGTCTGGGGAATGGTCTCTGTGTGTAAGGAAGGATAGCACATTTTTCAAAGGGCTTTGAAACACTCGAATGTGGGTAATGTTAATTTGGTGTAAAACTTCAAATGGCATATTACTAATGCCAAAGAACAAGGCAATTGAGGATCTGGTAACTAATTACTAACAGCACTGTCACTATTTTATGTAAGTGTGAACAAGAATCATATGTTTCTTATAGTTCATCCTTGTCGATGTACTTTGTGTTACTGGCAAAAGTGTGATAATGAGCAGCTCGTTGATTATTGAGAGCTTCTGTGGACTCCTATTGATAGCAGCATTTTGTACCCGTGCCCAGAGGCCCTGGGGGCAGTGGACATTCTTTAAATAAATGAAACAACTTAATAGATGTTGTGATCTAAAAGCACTATCACAGACTTAAATTAGGAGACCTTGTCATAACAATCTGAGCTAATGACACTGTGATTTTGTGTTGCAGGAAGCTGCTGAGACCACCAAATGGAGTAGTCCAGATTTCACGTGCAATGTGGCTCTGCGTTCCCGGAAACCTCTAGGCCTTGCTACAGAGGTGGAATGAATAGATACGTGCATATTGGTGAGTACGGGGGAACTTCCTTAATTCAGAGATTCCAGGAGGAGATGAGGACTTTGATAGTTGTTCAAGACCAGATCAGCAGCTGTGGAGACTGGGGTTATGTTATTCTACTTTTTTGAAAGAGCGCTTTGTTCAAGAATCTCGAGAAGATTCAACTAATGCCCATGATGGGATAAAAAGGACTCCATTCCCCAAACAGGTCGATCATGGACCGAAAGGACCCTACACCATGGACTGGAGGCTTGGTTAAAACATAACAAGGGATGCTGAAGATATAAGGATAAAACAATTCTAAAGAAAAAACTTAGAATCACAAAATCCTAAAATGTGGAGCTAATAGGGACCTAAAGATCATTGTCTCATCTGTTGCCAACTAGCTGGTGAGGCCCATTAACATGAAAATCTTGTGGCCAGTTAGGGAGAGAATTAGAATTAGAATCGCCTCTTAAGTCCCAACGCCCTGCTCTTCCCTGTACATCCGTTCCTTGAGAAATCTAAGCACTCTTCTCTACTCCCATCTTCATCAAGAAAGCACCTGAGTGTGATTTGAGCTTCCAGTAGATTGCTGAGTAGATAACTGTTCTTGCGCCAGACACCTCTCAATTTTCATGGCAAATTAGTAAATTTACTCTCTGGGATGACTCCATCTCCTGTGCTTCTGGGATGCTGGACTCACTTCCTAGAACCACTGAACTAGAAATCAAAAAGTCTGAGCTCCAGCCTTCTTTCTGTCAAGTCACTTGACCTCTCCAGTCTATTCTCTTTATGTTCTCTTTATGAAGTTAGAAGAATGATTGGGTGCTCTCTCAGAGTCCTCTCAGCTCTGAATTGCTGAGATTCTATTTAAATACATTTGAAGGGGGCAACAATGGGGCTGTTTCTTGGACAGGATGGTGACTGTCTTTTTATATGCAAATGTTCATTGTCAGTTCCAAAAGGGCGTGTGGATATGAACTGCTGGTGGAGGAAATGGACCCAGGTGGCTTGACAACACCAGTGAGCAAAGCTGGGGAAAGCCTAAGAGGTCTCAGAACAAAATGATGCGTAGACGAAAGGAATGACAAATGAACCCAGTAAACAGGGGATCTAGGTTAGGCTTGCTGAGAGTCCCTCGGCTGATGTAGCCAGATCTGTTGAGTTTCTCTAATAATGCGATAGAAAAAGTTATTCTATGATCATGTATGTTTTTATAACATTAGGTAAAACAAAGATGAAGAACTTCTCAGAATCTTTAATATGATAAAACACTTTGAGAATTTCCAAGGTACAGAAAATCCCAGACTCATTTGGCCCTAGAGCACTCTGCTTTGGGTCATATTCCATGAGAAACGCTGTCCTAGAACTGACCTGGAGAGAAGGGGAAAGGGAGTTTGGGGTGACACGTTAGAACTTTTGGACACAGAGGATCAAAAGCTGAAAAGTGAGAACCGAGCACGCCAGCGGGAGTTCTCTGCTAGACACCAAAGCAGGTTAGGAAAGTATCTGAGCCTGGGACTGGGAACTGTAAAGTACAAATGTATAGGAACAACTGTGACCTTGAAGTGAAGCCCTAGGAGAAAATGCATGCCTTAAAAGGAGGGAGCAGGCAAAGGAGAACTCCTAGACTGTCTCATGCTTGTCCATGACTCCAAACTAGTTGTATTACTTAAAACAGATTCCAGTTATTTCTTGGGCTATTAATGGTATATGCAGCAAAACATCCTCATGCTACAGCAAAGATTAATTTTTATATAATTTTTTTTGCAAAGATTAATTTTGCAACATGCAGTATGCATAAAGGGGGCAGGTTAGAGCGCAGAATGTCTTGTATAAAGACATATGGAATGTCTGTGCTGGTAGGGACCTGGAGTTCTAACTTGAGGCTGATGGATATGCATCAGAGGACCAGTGGATTCATGTGTGAAATTTTGTGGAGCATCTGCTGTTTCTTGGGAACAGTGTAAATGGCTTCCGTAGAATTCTTGAATGTGTCTATAATCTCAAAAGCAATCAACAAAGCCTCGCTGAGGCTCGTTTTATAGGGGAAGAAACTGAGGCACAGAGGAATGGTTTGCAGAATGTCAGCATAGATGTTTTTATCTTGGTTGCTGGAAGTGAAGTTCCCCTGTGAGCCGGTAAGTGATAGGTACAAGAGATAACCCACTATCTGAGCCCTCATCATTGATTTTGAGGTTGCTCTTGCCCTGGACTGAAGTAGGCTTTATGCTATACATTATATTTTCTATCTTATAGGTAGAACAGACAATGAAAATTATTCAGAGTTACTTAAGACTTGAATGTTGGTGCTGGAACTCCTGAGCCTTGACTCTCACCAGAAATTACTCGCAATTAATGTGTTGTACGTTTCATATGTAACGAGCAAACCAACCCAGAAATGAATTTTGGTTTTAAACATGTAATAATCATGAACGGTTTTCTCTGGGTTCAGGATCACACTGTGCGTTTGCCTTGGATTTTGAAATCAAAAGGTTTTCATTTTACCTTTTAGCAACATGGTATAATTTATCTGCATGATTGCATTTTAATTAGCACTCCCATTGCCTATTTAAACATGCAAAGATATAAAACGAGCCAACCAAATAGGAAGACATATAGCCAAGGTGTTTGCTACTGTGCTGTTATTGAGCACTGCCTTGGGATGAAGCCCGTACCAGACTCAAGTTTAATAATGTGAACTGGCTCAAAATAAACCCATTTGTATGCATAATATTTTACGTAAGGGTTAAGCTGCCTTAGCAGTTTTTGATAATTGTGGAATCTTTGCACAGCTCTGAGGATCTTCCAGCATTCTTTGGGAGTAAACCAGCCATTCCCATAATTAAAAAACAAATGTGTAAGGAGTTTTATAGGGGGATATTGCAAGACAAGTCCTAGGTGGTTAGGTGATGACCCTGGGAGCCCTAAAACCACATCTGAGCTCCGCCCTTGTGCATAGGGCTGGGGTTGGGAGAGCAGAGGAAAGGATGTGAACCACAGAATGGACTTAATGTTGGAGGGAGGTTTTAAGTCTCTTTATAGCATAGCACAAGGCGATAGCTTCGTGTGGTGCGTGCTGTTGTTCTGGGAGCCTCCACTTTTCAGAAACCTGAACCAGGCTATGAAGATAAAAAATAAAGGCAAAGTAAAGAGCCTTTGCTCTTCTGGACTCAACCTTGGAAGCCCTAGCTTGCAACACCTCTCTAAGGAAGACCTCTGTGGGTTTAGCAGATTGGGCTCTGGCTTATTGCTTCAGCCTTTTCAGTCATGGCCACAGGGGGTCAAGCGAGCTATAGCTCAGGCTAGTGGTCAGACGGCTACAATTATCCACTAGCGGTCAGCTCTCAACATTAAGTTGATAATTGATTTAAATAACGGTCTATGAATATTTTATAAAATATCTGCCATGAGATGAAACAAAATAATTATTATTTGGCCTGCTCAGCTACCAACTAGTCAGCTAAAACCAGGATTCGTTGGCATGAAATACGTAAACCCTCTTCTTAAGTCACACCATGACTAAAAATACCTGCAGGAAAAAAAAAATCTCATACCAACATAGCTCCAAAGAGAATGGGAACAAACTTAGAGCTAGTAACACAAGCAGGGGTGACATCTTCATTGAACAGAACCATTCAATGCACAGAATGAGTATCTTTTTGGTGGCATTCGGAATCATGCTTCTCATTTCCGTCTTTGTCATAATACACTATGATACGGTCCATTCAAAAATCGTCTTGTAACAATTAGATAGCTTGAAACAACAAATATCAGTTAATAGTGCGAGGTGCCTATGGTATTCTGGGCCCTCGATATACGATAAATAGAGAGACTTGGCCTCTGAACTCTTAACGCCTAAACAATGCACCCTCCACTCAATAACTGACATTGATGATGGCCAGGGCCCCAACTGATGACTTACTTGTCCCCCATCAAATTCCTCATAAAAAAGAGGGAGGGATGGACAACAAAACAAGGGTGGCAAGCAGAATCTTTGTCCATTGTAGGCGCTTCACTGCTGAGCTGACAAATGAGAATGAAAGCACAGACTTCCTGCTCTTTCTCTTGCAACCCATTAAGCCTGCTCTCTGGTAAACAGGACTGCGCTTGCTTTTGTTTAGTTTTGTTTCTTTCTCCTCCCTTCCCCCATTTGTTGAAGGCATTGAAAGTCCCACAACTGCTATGGCCATCACTCTCCCAGAATACAACCTGCACAATGGCAGGGGCACAATGGCAGAGTGAGGCTGGCAGCAGTTCCTTTGTGTCTCAGAGGGTTTCAGCAGACTTGTCAGGCTGACGCAGTACCCCTGTATAGGTACTGGGGACTGACAGGGGAGCAGGCTCTTTCAGGTTGATCTGCAGGAACGCATTTGTGCCTTTTCAGTGTGTCACAGAACATGAGAAAGCTCTTTCTGCGTCTTCACTAGTTCCCACCGTCCTGACTCAGGCCTTGAGCACCGTGCCGAGTGTTGGGAGACACAGCACTAAGTTACAGCAGCAGGCGATATGCCAGGATGTCTAGGGCTTTCTTCATGGATGCCTAGTGTCTCCTCCCCCTCCTTTGCTGTTGTTGCAACCCCGCGCAAGGGTTGGTGGTCCTTCTTAGGTTCAGAGGAAGGGGGCAGGATGATGATTGAGAGAACCAGGCAAGATGTTTTAGGGTGCACTTAGAAAGCCACTAGTAGCAAGGGCTGTGGTTCAAAAATTTCATAGCTTTTTAATTCCTATCCAGTAGATTCTCCACAGGCTTGGGTTTGGTCACCAGGAATTTGTGTCATCTTATATATGTCACTCATATTCGCTGGATTTTTGTATCTTCACTGATAAAATTAGAGATAGTTCAGCGGTTCTCAAATTGTGTACCCTCAACCAGAGGCTCCGGCATCCTTAAGAAGACTGCTAGAAATGCAAATTCTTAAACCCCAGTGGAGACCCCCACCTGCCCCCCAATCAGACATGCTGGGTGGAGCCTGCCATCTGTAGAGTTTTAACCAGCCCTCAGGGAACGCTGAGACAGGCTCAGGTTTGAGATCATCCCCTGAAATAGACGATCTTGTTTGTTCTTTCCAGCGGTGCTGGCATTTCTAATGACTCTTAGTTTCAGTTCATCAAGCCAATTCAGACCCAAAGTCCTACACACACACACATACACGATAATATTTTCTAGAGTTAGACTTGTCTAGTCTATCAGCTGTGAGCACCTGTGTTGATACACAACTGAAGAATCAGAATCATGAGAAGAAAAGAAAGCTATGGAAATGTGCACCATCTTGGCAGGCTAATAGCCTTTCAGTCAGAATTCTATATGGCTTTTAAGTAGAATTGAAATGATTTCACACGACAGTGATAAGTACTGAGTCCTCCTGGATGCTCTAGGCAGTATTTGTTTGGATGTGCTATTTGCTAGCTCCTAAAAGAGAACAGAAGGACCTTGCCTTTCCACCCTTACTCATAGGTCAGTACTTGGTGAAGAGAGCTGGGGAACACTAATTAATAATGCCCCGATTCCACCTGTTAAAGTAACTGCTGGGTTGCATCTTAATGCTGGAATGACAGGCCTGTCTGCAGCAGGCATTAGAGTTCCGAGACCCATGGCAGGTGTAATTTCTTTCACTGTTCACACTCTGGTTTCTCCTTCCTTTTTGCTTGCATAACTCCTACTTATCTTTTGGGACTGAGCACAGGCATTATTTTCTTCTGGGATGCTCTCCTGAACTTCTACAATTGGATTAGGACCCCCTCTTCAGGGCCTCCAGGGTCCCTGTTCTTACCTGTGTTGCTGCTGTCAACACAGGTGTATCACAGTTGCATTTCCCTGAGTTGGCCTAGCTCTACGAGGACAGGGACTGTCCCTCTGCACTCATTTCATTCCCAGAGTCTGCCATGGCATCTGGCATATAAGAGGGCATCCGTGATTCTTTATTATAGAGAATGGTCTCCTGGCCACCCTCAGTTAGAATGATAGGACCATTTGTTCAGCCACTTTTTAACATATCAAATGACGGTTCCATCTGTAGGCTATTGTCCAAAGAGTAGACAGTGGCCAAAGGCGACTGTCACTCTTAGGGATTCAGAAAGGAGCTCCTTGAACCCTGTCCTAGAGGCTCTTCCTCCCAGTGGCTTCCTCTGCCCATGTTATTTTTGCCCCTCGGATGCAAAAGTCCTATTCACACCCCGCAGTGACCTTCAGTCTCTTGGAGGCCTTCTTGGACTGACTGCTTTCCCTTCATTTCCAGTCCCTACCTCTGTTTTGTCTTTTCTTTTGGCAGCCAGTTACTATGTTTGTGTGTATTATTTTATTTGCCTGTTTTCTCATAAATTGTATACTTCTGTTTTGTAAACGTGTGTTTTAAATGTACACGCATGGTGTATAAACAGCCTCATTCTGCTTCTGACTTTCTCTGCTCAGCACGTTATCATCATCTGTGTTGCTATGTGTGGGGAGAAGCCGGCGTGTGCGTCTCTGTTTCCTCGTCTGTTCCCATGGGGATGGGCACCCAGATTGCCTCCAGTTCCCCACTGCCGTGAACATCTTCACACTTGTGCTTGGACCTGTGGGAGAACCCCTAAGAATTAGTAGCACATACGTAAGCCCTGTGACTCAGGGGCAAGATTGCTGGGTCATAACATATCCATACCTTACACTGGCTGTGCACTGCAAGATTCTGCTCAGAATGGCTGCTCCAATCTTGTTGGCCGGCATGAGTTTCTTTATATAGAAGGTGCCAAAAAATGTATACACATTTTGAGAAAGGAAAAACTTGTATAAAAATTATAATACTTAAGTTACATTGGACTTTGCAATTATAAGAGATATGTATACAAGACACAATATACAAGATAGGAAGCATATTATAATTTTAATATCATTTTTTTTCTTTCTTAAACTGTGTATACATTTTTTGGCACTCTCTGCATTTTAGATTGTAGTCCTTTGTCGGTTTTGACATTGCTAATATTTTCTTCCCATATATTGTTTGTTAGCTTTGTTCGTGTTGTCCTTTGCTAATAAGAAGAAATTTTTTGTTTTTTTTTCCTTCTTAAAAATGTATGACAGGGATTGGTTTTGAAAGGCTGTATGCGGTCCTTTGATAATGAGCAAAAGTGGATAGCTTTGCACTTTGACTGACACGAATGTTACTATGTTTTGAAACATAGGCATAGCTAGCCTCACACGTAAGTGGACCTTAGTGTGCCTAAGTGAGTTAACCAGTTGAGTCTAAATTCAGGGAAACCTTTCAATATTAAGCATACAACTTCCTAAATGTCAGTCTATGCTGGAGATAGGGTTACAAGTGTTGTAAATAGGAAGTTGTGCACATTTGTGATAAGCCCTATAAATAACCAAAACCAGAGAAAAGAAAGACAAGCTCATGAGAAAGTATTTGTGACCTTGGGGCTTGAGGCCCAGGACTCAGGAAGGCTGAGAGAAAGAACCAAATTGGGTTTCCCTTGGGAGGCCTCTGTTTACAATCCTTGTGAGATTCAGAAGCAAACCCTTTGTGACTCCTATTGGCTCTGTATACCTTGGCAGGCAGATGGCCTAATACAGTTAGCAAAGCTACTAGAGGCTGTATGTAGTTAAAAAAAAAAAAAAAATCCACATTCCTTGGTATGTGTCAAGAGCCTGTCTTAGTTCATTTTCTATTGCTATAACAGTGTATCTGAGACTGGTAATTTATAAAGAAGTTTATTTCTTATAGTCTGGAGGCTGGGAAGTCCAAAGTTGGGTGGCTGCATCTGGTTGGTTTCTGGTGAAGGCCCTGTGCTGTGTCATAATGTGATGGGAGGCCTTACAGGGCGGGAGGGACACACTGAGAGCCAGGCTGGCCTTTATAACAGGCCCACTTAAAATCACCAGCCCTATCCTGTGATAACCCAAGAATCCATTAATTCCTAAATGGGTTGATCCATTCATCAGGCCAGAGCTCTCAAGACACAATCATCTCTTAAAGTTTTAGTACATTTTAATACCATTACATTGGAGATTAAGTTTCAGAACATTCAGACCATAGCAGAGCCTTTATGATCCAGCCCCCCTAATAATTTCATCCATTCCTTCCAGGCCTTCCTTCCTTCTATTTGATGGAAAGCTACATCAGATCCCACATCATAGTCTTCCTTACCACAGTGGTGTCTCGAAGGAATGCCAGCTTCATGGACTTTCAAGACCCATAGGTCCATCTCATCTATGAAACGTCATCCCTATTCCCCATCCCTCCCCAGGTACCACTGCTACATCAGATGTACAGCTCAATCAGTGCATATATTATAATGCATTGTGGTGGTTAAGTGTCTGCTTGCCCTTGTCCCAATTAGCTCTGAGTATTTATTTGTTTATTAATTTATTTTGAGACAGAGTCTCACTTTATTGCCCTCGATAGAGTGCTATGGAGTCATAGCTCACAGCAACCTCATACTCTTGGGCTGAAGTGATTCTTTTGCCTCAGCCTCCCGAGTAGATGGGACTACCGGTGCCTGCCACAATGTCTGGCTATTTTTAGAGATGAGGGTCTCGCCCTTGCTTAGGGTGATCTTGAACCTGGGAGCTCATGCAGTCAATCCACCCACCTTGGCCTCCCAAGTGATAGGATTATAGGCATAAGCCACCGTGCCGCCATCTTTGAGCGTCTTGAGGGAGGGTCATGTTCATTATGGGTCATATTCATTATGTGTCACCAGTAGAATCTTGGACATATGTATAACAGAAACTCAATTCTCACCAACAAGAGGGAACTCTGTTTCCTTGCCGATTAAAGATTAATGTCTGATAGCTCCGATCCTCAAGATTTAAAAAATATCAACAAAAATTTATGCTATTGTGGTACTGCTCTAACATGTAAAATCTTCCACATGATATTTGTATCTTAAAAGAAAATTTCTGAAAACAGAGGGCTCATAATAAAAGAGTAATGACTATAATAATGGAACTTAATAAATAGCGACCCAGTGGCTAGGAAAGGTAGCGTATTTGGGGGGATCAGACAGCTCTTTTAATGCCACTCACATTGCCTCACTTCTGTGAAATATCAGTATTGAGTTAGCCTTTCCTGACCCGGGCCTTAGATTTGTGGGTTTAGGTTTTTCAGTAAGTATGTAGCATCTCTGAATAGCTATTTTGATATTGGTCGAATTTCTACATGACAGTACTACACTGTTACTTGTCCCCTAATAAGGTGTATTTGGTGATTTTTTTTTTTTTGAGACAGTCTCAAGCTGTGGCCCTGGGGAGAGTGCCATGGTGTCACAGCTCATAGCAACCTCCAACTCTTGGGTTAAGTGATTCTCTTGCCTCAGCTTCCCAAGTAGCTGGGACCACAGGTGCCCACTACAATGCCTGACTGTTTTTTTGTTGCAGTTTTCATTATTGTTTAGCAGGCCCGGGCCAGGTTCAAACCCACTGGCCTCGATGTATGTGGCTGGCGCCCTACCGACTGAGGTACAGGTGCCACCTGATGATGTGTTTTATTGCTAAAAGTTTAGGTAGACATAATATAGGAGGCATAAGTATATTTCTCTTCCCTTCTTAGAATCCTCAGTGAGTTTTTCTTCCTTTTCTTTCTTGGCCCTGGACATAAGTAAAGCCCTTGCTCCATGGATGCAGAAGTCCCTTGGCTAGGTCAGTCCTAGAGACAGCATGCTCCTTTATTGTACTATGGGGCTCCCAGGCAGCAATCTCTCTCCATCCTTCTTTTCTTTTCTTTCTTTCTTTCTTTTTTTATAAGTTTTTCTTTTATTAAGTCAAATACACATAAATCATGAGTACATTCATGCATATGTGGGGTACAATGTATTGATTTCTTTTTTTTTATACAATCTGATGTGGTTACATTAAACCAATCAACATAGCTTTCACCTCATTTACTTGATTATTGTGCCAAAATATCTACGTTCTACATGTCACAGATTTGACTTGTACCCTTGTCATATGCTCCATAGGTGTGGTCCTGCCTTTTACCCTCCCTCTGTCGAACCTCTCCCCTCCCATCCCTTCCCACTCCATTTCTCTCCTTCATCCTGGGCTATAGTTGTGTTCTATCTTTTTTTTTAATTAAATGATAACTATGCACATTAATGCAATTCTGGGGTACAGTGTTGTGTTTTCACATACAATTTGAAATATTTTCATCAAACTGGTTAACATAGCCTTCATGTCATTTTCTTAGTTATTGTGTTAAGACGTTTGTATTCTACTCTTAGAAAGATTCACTTGTATCCTTGTAAGATAAACCATAGAAGTGATCCCTCCAATTAACCTCTCTCTACCCATTCCCCCTCCCGTCTCCCTCTCACCTCCCCATATTCTTAGGCTGTTATTAGGTTATAGATTTTATATGAAAGCTATAAATTAATTTCATAATAGGGCTGTGTACATTGGATACTTTTTCTTCCATTCCTGTGACACTTTGCTAAGAAGAACACTTTCCAGCTCCATCCATGTGAACATGAAGGACGTAAAGTCTCCATCTTTCTTTAGGGCTGAATAATATTCCATGGTGTACATATACCACAGTTTATTGATCCATTCGTGGATTGATGGGCACCTGGGCTTCTTCCATGACCTGGCAATTATGAATTGGGCTACAATAAACATTGTGATACAAATATCTTTGTTGTAATGTGGTTTTTGGTCTTCTGGATATATACCTAATAAAGGAATTGCAGGATCAAATGGCAGGTCTATTTTTAGTTCTCTAAGTGTACTCCAGACATCTTTCCAAAAGGAATGTATTAGTTTGCATTCCCACCAGCAGTGCAGAAGTGTTCCCTTTTCTCCACATCCATGCCAGCATCTCTGGTTTTGGGATTTTGTGATATGGGCTAATCTTACTGGAGTTAGGTGATGTCTCAAAGTAGTTTTGATTTGCATTTCTCTGATGATTAAGGATGGTGAGCGTTTTTTCATATATCTGTAGGCCATTCGCCTATCTTCTTTAGAGAAATTCCTCTTCAAGTCCCTTGCCCACCCTGAGATGGGATCACTCGTTTTTTTCTTGCTAATACATCTGAGTTCTCTATGGATTCTGGTTATTAAACCTTTGTTGGAGACATAACCTGCAAATATCTTCTCCCATTCTGAGGGTTGTCTGCTTGCTTTACTTACTGTGTTCTTGGCTGTGCAGAAGCTCTTTAGTTTGATCATGTCCCAGTGGTGTATTTTTGATGTTGCTTCAATTGCCTGGGAGTCCTCCTCATAAAATTTTTGCCCAGGCTGATTTCTTCAAGTGTTTTCCCTACACTTTCTTCTAGTATTTTTATGGTTTCATATCTTAAGTTTAAATCTTTAATCCAATGAGAATCTATCTTAGTTAATGGTGAAAGGTGTGGGTCCAGTTTCAGTCTTCTACAGGTTGCCAGCCAGTT
>CAUYQV010007069.1:0-83300 GCA_963574575.1 Galagoides demidoff
CAAATTCCCTACATGTGAAGAAGAAAAAAACGATAAAATGTATGTGGTGGATGTATGGGTGATTACTGTATAATTCTTTCAACTGTACTGTACGTTTTAAAAATTGCCTAATACATCCTTCTTAGTAAAGCATCACAAGAAAAAAAAAAAAAAAAAAAGAGAACCCAGCCTCCTCCTTAGGTTCTGCATCTGTGAAGTGGCTTATGTTTGGGAAGAAGAGAGGTGGTGACCTCCCATTGCACTTATGCAAGACATTTTCTAGTCAATATACCTTGAGCTTTCTGGTTATGTAGATGAAGTAATTCTTTGTTAAGATGTCCTTCTATTTAATTCCTAAGGAAAATATAATCAATTAGCTACCATCATATATCCCTGCAGGTAAAAACATCTTGACTACCACTCAACCCTCCTGCCTATTGTGGTAACTGTGGTCATCTTGTCTACCATTAAAGCGTTACTGCTACCTGATCACTGACACTCTAATATCTCATCTGCCTATTGAAATCAATTCATTTGAAAGTCATCAAATCATACTATTATCCACAATCTACAGAGGAACATCACCATAGACATTTTAAAATGTTAGGGATCCCCTCATTAATGCATTTATCAATGGTTTAGCAAAAGAAAAATTCTCTGGGTTCTCTGGAATTGTATGAATAGTCAGAAAGAGAGTAAATAGATTGCATGTAATAAACTCATTCCATCATTTCATTTGCATCTCCTTATGCTTTTGAATCCTTCAGCATTGTTCTAGGGAAGTTCTGGCATCTCGTCCTCATTTCAAGCAGGCCATTATTAACTCCATGTTTCAGTGAAACAATCAAGGAATTTTTAGTACAATTTCCAGCTGCTTGAGCTAGTACATTTAATCCAAACTTTCAAGTAAATATGTCTATATTGATAAATCTGACCAATACTACATGATGGTCTGCACTTTATTCTTTCTGATAGATATCCTATTGTCTATCTTTGCAAAATATTGATATATGTTTTACAAAGAACTTCTAATAAAAATTAGCAAATATTTGCAATTTTTGGTATATAAGTTATTTTTTCTTGGAAAGACCTTTACAATTTTCCACATAAGGTGTACTAAAATTTGACATTAGTTGTGGTTCTGGAAGTGATGAGAAATTTTGCTAAGTCTTGAGGAAAATAGATATCTTCTTTCAAGGCAACCTCTTCAGATTAAAAGATTATAGGCTCTTTAAATTAAAGAAGATGAGTCTCATTGAACATAGTTACATTTGCTGGTAATAGCAACTTGGGGATGTATTGGGTACCAGTTTCTCAAATTCAACTGCATCTGCTCAAATATCCCCCATCCTAATTCTCTGAGTTCCACTACTTAAAATTAATGGTTTGGTACTAACATGATAAATTGGTGACTCTGTGTTTTTAACTTGCATAATAACTCTGTACACATGATTCTGATGCCCAATCATGATTTCTCTCTTAATGATAAATATTCTAAAAATGACAAAATATTCTATGGCTGTCCCTTGAGATAAGAGCCTAAAGCTTATCATTTTCTCTCTGTAAGTAGTCCATCATAATCAGAAACAGTCAGTTAATTTTTGTAGTCAAATTGAATAGCTACTTTTTCCCCCAAAGCTTTTTTTCAATTGGTACATTATCCCAGATAAACCAGATAATAATTTAAGTCATTGTGATATTATTAATGACATACATAATTATAGTATCCCATTTTCACCAGAGAGAAATTCTTTACTGTGTTCACATTAAAAAAAGCAAGTAACCTAACTTCAGAATTCCTTCGTGGGGGAGTAATTCTTATATAAAAATAATTGTATCACTCAAGGTCCAATCAGGAAAGCCTAAATCATTTTAAGTATTTCAAATAAATAAAGTTTAATACAGGCAAATGATTATACAACTATTTTCAGAGCTGAAAAACCAAATGGGAGATCAGGAAGCAATCCATAGATTAGCAACAGCAGAAAAGAGAGTATTGCCCCCACAGGTCTAGAGAAAAAAGAATGTGATTTTATGGGAGACCCATAGCCAGGGGCATATAATGAGGGCAAGAACTACAGAAGGAACTGCTTTGCTGAATGAGAGGTTACCGGCCAACAGGTGTAGTAAAGGAGGTAGTATAGCTACTGCCAGAGATCTGCCTAAGTCAGCCTGAGAGAAGGAGGGATGACCTTAAGTGCCTCCTTCCCCTTGTTCCTCAGTCTTCTCTTCCCATTGGCTGATCTTGCCTAGCAGCTAGTAGTTCATTGCTATACAAAGTAGAAAAAGGAAGGAACGTTAACCAATCTGACAACAAGTAAGACAATTGCTGGCATGCTTCCACAAGGAGTATCAACAAAGAGAGCTGCCATAGCCCAATTTAGAGTTCTAGCCAAGTCAGTTCAAAAATAGCTAGGATCTCTTTCATCCACATTCACATATTTTAATTCAATCCAAGAGAGAACATTTGATGTCACTCAAGAAAGTTTATAATCTACAAGAATTTAGACAAGAAAATTTGGATTTAGATCATTGTTTATAAAGCTAACTAATTAAAATAAGGATTAAATGCAAGCTTTCCCTGTAATTCTCCCAGTGTCACCACTACTAAAATAATTAATACTAACATCACCCAGATTTGCATAAATGTGTAATAAGGGCATAAATCATGTTTAGAAACATAGCATTATACCACACATTAGTCCCAATACTAGAATTATGGAACTTGGGTTTTTATTTCAGTGATTTACCTTTCTGAAACCTAGTTTATTCCTCTCTAAAATAAATGTAAATAAACTATAAGTCTTTTCCATGTATTTATTCAACAGATATTTTTCCTAGGCATTTTATTAACCAACTGTATCTAAGCACAAAAGATATGGTGGGTTAGCATTGTATAACTTGTCTTTTTCATGAAGCTCAGAACTATGGTTATTAATCAAACAAATATGAAATTATAACTATTCTGTGTGTTATGAAAGAGATTTACATGCTTTCGTGAGGAAACTTTAGGTGTCATCAGCAGAGTCTAAGGAGTCAGGAACTGATAATCCTTGATACATAGGAGTTTAATGAAAAGAGGCATTAAAAAAAACAGTGTCAAGCATGTACAAAAGCCCCACTGCTGGACGAATATGGTTTGTATATCAGGCTAAAAGAGACGAATATGGTTTGTATATCAGGTTAAAAGAGAGACAACATTCCCTGAGTCAATTAAGGAGGACGGCGGGGGTTGGGGGGTGGTGGTACAGACTGTCTGACACTGCAGAGATAGAGAGGGGCTGCAATTTAAATCATGATAGAGCAGGCAAAGTAGCATTGTTTTTATGTTTAGAGTGTTAGCAAGTCATGAAAGAGTTTTAACTGGGAAAGTAACATGTTCATATTTGCATTATGAAAAGATCTCTCTAGCTATGCTGCATAAAATGCATTAGAAAGGAAATAGTTATTATGTGAGCTTAGACTAGGTTAAAGTTAATAGAGATGATGAGTAGTGGATCTATCTGAGTGATTATTTTAAAAGTAAAATATGACAGGGCTTAGTGACAAATGGAATTGGGGCAGTGAATTAGGAAGATTTGTCAAAGAGGATTCCGAGCTGCTGGCATCACTGATGGCACTACTGATGGCATTCTCCTGAAACAGAACAAGGTATAGGAGTAGGATAAGAGCAACTGTGACTACATTCCTGTATGTAATTGGTTTAGGTAACTTTTAACTACTTAAGAGAAAGTACTAAGTAGGTGGATGTATATGCAGATGGATACTTTGTTATAAAGCAAAGAAATAGTTTGGGCTAGGGAAAGATCTTTGGCATCCATCAGCTTAAAGATGATAATGGAGGATGCGGGCAAGTGTTGGATTGCCAAGAAAGAGTGTGTAGACTAGGACGGAAGAAGGCCAGAAATAAAACTGTAACTTTATGAACCAAAGATTAGGTACAGGAGGTTGTGCCTACAATGGAAATAGGAAATGAATGAATAGATTAGTAAGAAAAAGGCCAAGAGAGAATTGTCTCACAGAATTTAAAGAGTGTTTGAGAAGGAGGATGTATCCAAAGCTGCTGAGAGGTCGAGAAGTGGAGAATGAACGTGTCTCTCCAATTTCATAAAAAGGGCATTATTGGTAACATAAATGAGAGCAGTTCTGGAGAATCAGGATCAAATGGCAAATTGAGGTGAACTCACAAGCAATATGAAGAAATCTGGCTGTAGAGAATGCATTAACTGAAGGGCAAAGAAGATTCTTGTTGTTTTTAGAAGGAAAAAGAGACAAAGCATGCTTAGAAGTTGATGGGAAATGTCTCAGTTGGTCTGCATTGCTATAACAGAATAGCTGAGACAGGGTAATTTATAAACAACCAGAAATTTACTTCTCATGGTTCTGAAGGCTGAGAAATCCAAGATCAAGTTGCCATCATCTGAAGAGGTCTTTCTGCTGCACCTCATGTGGAAGAAGGCAGAAGGCAAGAAAAAGCAAACCCCTTCCACAAACCCATTTTATAGTATCTTTAATCCTTTTGTGAGACAGAAACCCCTGAACCTAAACAACTCCCAAAAACCCAACCTCCCTGTTATTCATACCATAGCAGGAAGTACCCAATTAAGAAGGAAAGCTTTATTATACCAAAAGGAGAAGAAACACTATAGCATAAAGTTCTGGAGCAAGTAGTGGAAGGATACACGATGTTAGATAGTAGAGATATCTTTACTGTAATGAGAAAAAGGACAAAGTAGACATAAATTTGTGTTTGTTTGCTATTGGGAAGATGCTAGTTATTGAGAGAGATAATAGAGTTGTTGTGAAGGCTTTCTCTGCAAAGTCAAATTTCTCTTCCTAGAGAGAGGGAACCACTCAGGCGATTAAAAGGGGTGGAAAGTGAGGGGAAGCAGCAAGCAGGATATTTCTAACTCAAACTCAGTATTATTTTGCCGTCTATCTAGTGTACCCTGATATCAGATTAGAAAGTATTTCCTTCGAGTAGTATAACAGTCTTTTGGAAAGATTATTTTGTATCTTATGAGGGATTCTCGTCTCGTCTCTCTCATTCTCTCTCTATCTCATTCTCTCTCAAACACACACATACTCTACTCAACACATTGCAAAACTGAATCCTAAGTGAATGCCATTGTTAAAAGGCAATCTACTGCCACAGATTTTACAATTTAAAAAATCTCATTTGAACCTAGCTCCTCCCCCAACAAGGAATCTAAAGAACCACTGCCTGACATTTGCTAGATCTGTACAAAGGTCTCCCTGGAGAGTCATCATCTCTGTTTATCACAACTGAAGTTACTGCAGAGGCAATGGCTTAACCAAAAGCCAGCACAGCATTTCCAAAACCCCATTTATAAAAAAGCAAAGAAAAAAAGAAAAGCAGCCACAATTTTTTTCTTTTCTTACTTTTCCATACATCTGGTGTGCATGTCTACGAAACCTAAGAGACGTTTAAACTTCATTTTGTTTACACTATATTAGCGATTACATGAAATGCATGAATGATTAAATAAAGTGCTTGAAAAACTAATATCTATATAAGTGAATCCTGGTTTTATATTGATTTGTAGCTTCTAATTAGTGAAGTTGCCAACTGAATTATACAAAGATTTTCCTAGTCTCAGACACAAGCTAATATTTTCCCCCAAGAACTGGCTTCCTTCTTATATAACATTACCGGCCATGGTATATTCACGACAGCACAACAGGAGAGGCATCTTGGCAGATTTCACTCTTGGTATACAAATTAAGAGAAGTATTGCTAATATAAAAGAAAGGAGTGTAATATCTCCTATTTTATCAACTGTTATAGAATCCAGGAAGCCCTATCCAACTTGGATCTTCTATCAACTGACAAATGTGATTAAAATTAGACTTAAGAATAAGTAGGAATAAAACTGCCCAAATAGAAGCATGTTGCCAGTGGAAACTGACTTTTCAAGAGGGCCTTTTAAAAAGGCAGTGCAGAGGCTCGGCGCCTATAACTCAGTGGCTGGGGTGCCAGCCACACACAGGAGCTGGCAGGTTTGAACCCAGCCCGTGCCTGCCAAACAACAATGACAACTACAACAACAACAAAAAATAGTCAGGCATTGTGGGGGCACTTGTAGTACCAGCAACTTGGGAAGCTGAGGGAAGAGAAAAGCTTAACCCCAAGGGTTTGAGGTTGCTGTGAGTTGTAAGGTCATGACACTTTACCAAGGTGACATAGTGAGACTATGTCTTAAAAAAAAAAAAAAAAGCAGTGCAGAAAGAGAAGAAACCTACTGTCAGTACTGTGTCCCCAATTATAGGATCAAATAGTGCAATTGAAGGCTAATAAGTTTAGAATTCAACCTATATTCAGAATATTTGGTGAATTAATTTTCTATTGCTGCTATGATTTAGTGGTTTAAAGAAATTTATTATCTTTCACTTCTAGAGTTTATAAGTCTGACACAGGTTCCACTGGGCTAAAATCAAAGTGTTAGGTGGGAGATGCTCCCCCTGGAAGCTCAGAGGGGACAATTTGTTCCCTCATATTTTATAGACATAGCCCACATCCCTTGGTCCCTTCACAGCCACCAGCCTAGGGTTGGGCACAGTGGCTCATGCCTATAATCCTAGCACTCTGGGAGGCTGAGGTGGGTGGATCCCCTGAGCTCAAGAGTTTGAGACCAATATAAGCAAGAGCAAGACCCCATCTCTAAAAAGAGTCAGGTGTTGTGGTGGACCCTTGTAGTGTCAGCTATGTGGGAGGCTGAGGTAAAAGGATGGCTTGAGCCCAAAGAGTTTGAGGTTGCTGTGAGCTATGATATCACAGCACTCTACCAAGGGCAACGAAAAAATCCAGCAGTGTAGCATCTTTGTGACTCTGCTTCCATCATCACATGCATTTCTATGACCTCACTTCCACCTTCCTTCTCCTCTTTCAATTTTAAAGATCTTTGCAATTATAGCGGACCCATTCATATTATCCATGGTAATCTTTCATCTCAAGGTCTTTAAATTCATTACATATGCAAAGCCCCTTTTGCTACATAAGGTAATGTATTCACAGGTTTTAGGGATTAGGACATATACACCCGTAGGGGGAGGAACACTATTTGGTCTACCATATTTGTGAAAATGAAAAAACAGTTTTTCAGAAGGAATTTCTTATTGAGATGTTTCTGTTTTTAAGCCTACTATGTTCAAAGAAGAGATTAAAAAAAAAACTGAAGCATTTTTCCCCAGTAACTATGCAGCACATCAGATAATCAGACTACTCATTTTAGGTGACAAGAATGCTAAACATGAAAAGGATTCTTTTGGCAAAATGAAACTAACTCAGAAGATATGAATGGATGATTGAAAAGCTAGCGGGGATGCCCAGAGGATGTCATGCATCTCTTTTTCAGGAAATTACAGCAGGAGAGAGAACAGACAGAGGCAGTAAAAGGGTAATAAAAACGTATTTTAATTAAATTATTCCACAATAAAACTAAAAGGAATCTAAAAACAACGGCTGATTATTATCCTCATCATGCTTCCTGAATGGCCTGTGCAGAAATTATTTTGAGATGAGAGCTGAGATGGATATAAACTATTTCACCCTGGCTTGCTCTCCCCTCTCCTTCTCCAAACTGCTTTGTCTCTTTATCTCTGTCTCTCCACACTCTGCCTCCCTTTTCTTTCATCTCCTCTTATATGAAGTATGACCTGAATGAAGACTCCCTTTGTACATCACTCATACCTTCTCAAGCACAGAGCATCAATGGACTTCACATGACTATGGGTTAAAGTTGGCATTAAGGCAGACTGTTGCATTAGCTGCAGTACATTATACCTTTAAAACGGGTCAGATTCCAAAAGGTACAGCTGCCAGGAAAGTTGGGTTTCTAGGAAACAATAATTTTCATATTTTGTGTTTTTTGTCATCATAATCTAGATCATTTGCTTAAAAAAATAACTACAGCATTAAGCATACACATTTTCCAAATAAAATATTGGGGTATTGGCCTAATAAAGGATGTTTCATCATTTATAAATTTAAATGAAATGCACTACAAACTCATAAAAAATAAATTGCATTTAACTACATATTGAATAAATTTACTTTATTGAAAAATAAAATAAAATTATAAGAAACTAAGACTGTCCCAGAAAACCTAGGATGCATGGTCACCATTATTTCTACGAGGAAATGCAGATTGCGATTTAGTTGCAAAGCCTAGGATTTATTTTGTGAAGTGTCTGCCAGTGCCTCAAGAGCTGAAAAGGAAAAAAAAAAAGTTTTTCATTCCACATGAAATCATGTGAACTGAGTATTTGGCTGGCTTAATTATCCCAAGAGTCTGGTTCAGTAGTTTGGTGTCTGGCACACTAAACGCTCAATAAATGTAGATTGAATAAATGAACAAATGCATGAACAATTTAAGACTAGCCATATGGAAAGCAGGCCAAGTTTCATCTCTGCCAGGACTAAGTGAAAATCTCATAAGATCCATCTGGAGGAACAACTACTCAGGACATTTGGTCCTATAAGGAGAGGAATACAGTAGAACCTCTGTAAGTTGACCACCCAAGGGACTATACACACTGATCAACATATAGAGGTGGTCAACATAAGGAACTAGGCCTACTGTACAGATAAATACACATAATTCATGTCCCATCTATGAAAATTAGGGCAATGTAAGGAGGTGGTCAATGCAGGGAGGTTATCAACTATGGAGGTTCTACTGTATTTATAATGAATAACTAATTTAACTAATTTCATCAAGGGGCATCAATTTATGGTTTCACCATGAAAACATGATCTGCATTTTTTCTACTCCCATCGGATTTTAAGCTCCCTAGAGATATCTTAGTCCAATTTTCTAAGTTGTTTGATGATTTTGTTGCCTATTTAAAATCTCAATCTCATATTCAATCACAGGGATCTTCCTCTACAATCCCAGACAGGCTGGACTGGTGGCTCCTGTGGCTGAGGCAAGGGGAAGAAAGGGGAACAATGGGGTTTCCCCTCTCATGCTGTTCCCACTTTCTTTGCTATCATTACTTTTCCAGGGTTGTAGGGATGAAGGAGCTAAAAGATTTTCCACAAGTGGCTGCTCATGGGAAATAAGACTCTCTGTCACTCCACCCCTGCCTGGCCCTCATTTCCCTTTCTCCATCACATGCCACCTTCCTCATGAGAGACATTTATGGGTTCTGGGATGGATCTTCAGGTACCTTCCCCTGCACACCTCCTCTGACACAGAGTAACTGACAAGGGCTCAGCCTCTTCCTCTGCTCCTCAGGCCCTACCCTAGGTGATTCACTCCCCATTTTCTGTCTGTCAGCCTCCCTTTGCCCAACAGGTGGCACCTAGAAGGGGACAGTGATTAAACAAACTTAATCCTCAACCACCTACTCACCTTCAGTCAAATTCCACTCAAATATCCTTACTATGCCAGACACAGCAGGCTGAACCCTGGAATTTCCTTCTTCAACTCTATCATGTCCCTGTGGCCCTCTTCTCTATGTTCAAACTTAAAGAACAGATAAGCCACCAGTTCAGTAGCCCAGCATTTTCTAACAAGTCATCCTTGGTGACTTACACAGGGAGAGGTAGGGAACATGGAAAATAATTCAGGCACTCTCAATCTTGTGGGAAAGTGGGTGAACAAATCACATTATCTCTTCTCTTTGGGGATGGAATGGCTACTACTTTACTACAGGCAGTGCCCACTTACAAACAACTCTTACTTACAAATGAAGGCTATTACAGGTAATGTGTAAATGTACGTATTCTGACTTATTTATAAATTCAACTTAACAACAAACCTGCAGAACTTATCTTTTTCCTAACCCAGGGAGTACCTGTGCAATCCATATGTCCCTAAAAGATGACATCTCATCCTCTCTGTAGACTATTTTAAAGAGATGAGATAAGGGAAAGGTAGGTATACCCATTTTATTATGGAAAGCAAAGGCTCTTGCCCCCTCTAATTTTAACTGAAAAACCACTGACATGAGGCAGATTTATCAGTTGAAAAAAAGAGATACAAATTTATTTTACATGTATACTTGGAAGCCTTCAGAATTAAAACTCAAATTCCCAAAGGAGATTAGAAGCTCATGTGAATTTCTGGTAAAATGGATTATGAGAAGAAGAAGAAAAGAATTCTTTCGAAGGGTAATAAAGGATTACTGGTGAAGATGAATGGATGGGCAACAAAGTTTAACTAGTAAAATGTTGTTTCTTTAGAATTTGAGTGAGTATGAGAGACCAGGACATTATCTTCTTAAAAACTCAGTTCAGATGTGGTCACATTCCTGCTCTTACAGGAATAGGAAGAACAGAACAGTCATTCTTCTAGGTGGATCTGGATCTTAGGTAGATAAAGTAACTTCAAGTTTGGGGGAGAACTACTAGTGGAGAAGTGAACTTGAAGCTTCTTCAATT
Organism: Galagoides demidoff; assembly: GCA_963574575.1. Lineage (NCBI taxonomy): Eukaryota > Metazoa > Chordata > Mammalia > Primates > Galagidae > Galagoides > Galagoides demidoff. The sequence continues at coordinate 10,388 of CAUYQV010007069.1, forward strand.
AGTCTAGGATATCAAAATGCCATATTGGGGGGTATTGGTTTCCCCAGCCCCATTATCATTAACCTGTTGCCTTTGGCCTTTCCTGGGCAGAAGCAGCTATATTCTCTGATTAAGATGTATTATACTTCCATGTAAAGGTAACCAAGGCCTGTTATTCTCATTTGCAGCCACTAGGTAGTTAAGTGGTCTGTGCAAAACAGAATCACAATGTAGAAAGCTTACCAAGGGGCCCATCTTCCCTCTCACACACAGTGCTCTACACAAGTCAAGCCACTTTTCTTTTCACAGTAACTCTAGGCATGAAAAAAAATGACTATGTTACAGAAGTTCAGCGCTTGTCCCCAAGGGTGCATCAGAAGAATGAGGACAAGGGATTTAAGGAGAAGGAAAGAGAAGTTTATTGATTTGCCAACAAATAAGGAGGTTGGCAAACTCCTATCTTCAAGTACCAATGTTATGCCTCGGAGCAGAAATACTATCTTATAAATGGGAGGTTTTCAGTGTCAGACCATTGCTAATAGATTATAGTTGCTGTTTCAGATTCATCCCATCTTTGGCTAAGACAATCTGGTGACCTCCCCCTTGGATAATTCCCTTGAGCCATTTTCTTCCTGTTTTGTCCAAAGAAAAAAGGATACCCCTCTACCCCTCCTGACCATTGGCCTGAAGCACAGAGGCAGGTTTTAATTCCCAAAGTGTATGGGAGAGGCTTTAGAAAGACAGAAAACATTTTTGCCCTTTTTCAGACCATTTCCCTTGTTACAACTATGCTCATTTTATAATAAATTTTAAAATGTATCTCCACATATATTACTACACATCAGGTAACTATACCACTCAATATTTTAAAAATGGGTCATATATTTTTTTAATTCATTTGGCAAAATCATATTAATTTAGAAACTATAGTCATCTTGAAACATGATAGGATTAGTTTTGTTATGATCCCACTTACAGTAATTTTACAACTTCTCCAAAATTGTGTTAGAATTGGAGTATTCTAATTCCATGGCCTACATTCCTCCTCAATGCTGTGCTGTTAAGGGTAACTTGTACTTTTCTTCTTGTTAAAGTTTGGGTCCAATTGTTCTTTTATTTTAACATGTGTATATGAAGATCTATATGATAAACCACACACACACTTAAAATAACAAAAAGGCAACTGAGTTTATTCACAGTCGAGTTCATCCAGAAAAACCTTGCTACTAGTAAAGCTTCTTCATAAATAAGAAACTGCAGTTGTCACATATAAAATATTTTGAGGCTTCTGTTAGATAACTCTCTGATGTTTCCACATGGAACTCTTTTAAACGGCAAATAACTTAAATATTAAAGATCAAGACTAACTGGCCTTGAGAGGAAATCCCAGTTGAAGTACAAATATATTCACCCTATTGTTATCAAGATTTATAAATATATTTTATTATGTATTATTGTCACTATTATAGTGCAGAGTATTCTGTAATCCCATAGATAGTCTATCTATGCATTTATTATTTAGAAAGTAGTCAAAGGAGTACTGAAAGCAGTTCAGGTAGCATCTAAACCACTCTTGGAATATTAACGCTAAAACAAGGACTCTCATGGAGACCTAGACTTCCAAGATACGGAGGAGAAAGTTCAGCTCTATCAGATGGATAACAGAAATCCTGAAAGCACTGGGAATATCTCCTCCCCGCACAGCATCTTCAAATCCACCCCTTCCTCCTAATTTCTTAAACTCTTCACATAATCACTTCAACCATTACAGGTTAAATTCAGTGAACAAGTGGGTCTCTTAAAAAGCAAAGCCCAGTAAAGTATTAAGCTATTATTAATCAATCAGATATTGGTGAGAAATATTTAGCCACTTCATCTTATCAACTGACAAAAAGCACCGGTGAAATAGCAACATTTGAATTAGAGAGGAAAATGGTTGTTAATAAAGAGATAACCACAATAGTGTTCATAGTGACATAGCCTGGGACAGAGAAAAGCCAGAAATGCTCTAGATACCCATCCAGGGGAATACAACAGTAAATTATGAGTCATATTTCTGACAGAATATTGTATAATAGTAAATATTAAAAACATAACTACTAAAAAGGAAAAGAAGTTGAAATTTTTTAAATGTATATTTGAACATTTTGAACACTGTAAAAACCCACTGCTCAACACCACAAAAAGCTGCGTAACATCAGAGTGGTTAAAAGAATTAGCACGTGGTTAAGCCTACTGGTTCTAGAGTCAGAGGCCTGACTTCGAACATCAACTCTGCTGCTTATTAGCTGAGGGACCTGGTCCAAGTTATTTTAGTTTTTATAGCCTCAATTTTTGCATGTATAAGAGACAAATAATAATATCACTTATTTTCAAGAGTCCAAAGAATGCCTATAAATAACTTAGAACACGGCTGGGTGCATAATAATCATTTAGTAAACATTAATTATTATTCATTATTTATAGAAAATAGATGTAGAAAAATAAAATAATATCAACTGAAATTCATGATATCGAATGCCTCTAGGGAGAAAAAGAACAGAGAGTCTAAGTGGGAAAACAAAGGGGACTTTACATTTATTCTCTTTATTTTATTAAAACAAAATAAATATATAAAACCAAAATGCAAATGATGACAATACTTTTAAAACCTGAATGTCAAAGACTAGAAGCAACACAAAGCGACAGGGGGAGGGACAGTAAGAATTAAGACAAACTCCACAATTTTGCCCTATTTTAATTGAGCTCGGGCATGGGAGGAACCCAGATTAAGGAAGGCAAGAAGGAAGGCTTTAGGCAGCACAGTTGAATGAGGCTAAAAAGACAAGTTCTTTGCAGGGCAGAAGAGCAAGGTGATGTGCAATGCAAGGCATAGGCCATCTTCTCAGTGAACCCCAGTTAGACAGAACAAGGCTAGTACCATCTGCTTAAGAGTCAAGGCCTGAAGAGTTTTCAAACAAGATCAGGGCAGGTGATGAGGTTTAGCAGGTGCTCTTAGACTTCAGTCTTGTATCACCCATGAGCAAAGATTTAAGAAGGCTATGGTTAGCCTGAGAAATAACTGGAAGTTTTCCTCAACACCCTCAGTCTCTGAGAGCCTGATTTTCAGGAATAGGAGGAGCAGCCATAGGGGAATGAGAAGGCTAGACACTGAGCAGCCACAGGATCAAGGGGAGAACTGCAAGGCCAACACAAGCCTGAAACACCACATACAGGTATAGCTGCAGAAGCTTGTTTGCCCTCCATGGTGCCAGAGTATGTCTGGAGCTTGAAGAAAGCTTCAGGTTACACAGCTGATGGGATCAGAGGGCAAGTCTCAGACAGTTCCTGTAAGAGAGTAGCTCAGAGAGAGATCGCTGCTTCCCAGCATCCCAAGTCCTTCTTTCCTTCTCACCCATCACTCCACTCTCTCTGTTGATCTCCATCAAAGGGACTAATTAGCACCTTGTGGACAAACCTGAGATTGGTTTCAGGAACCCATGTCTAAAAATTTTTGGCCAGTTAATTTACCTCTTTGTACCTCAGTTTCTTATTGGTATTATAGCACCTATTTTAAAAAGTTGCTCTAAGGATTAATCACAATGATATATTTAAGAAGTTTAGCATAAGGTCTGGCACAGAAAATAAGTCACATCAGTTACTCTTAGTATTCCCTCAGCACTTAGGAGGCATTAAAAAATATTTACTTACCTAATTAATCCAAAGTAATGCTAAATAAGTGAACAGTTCTACTAGATTACTAATAGAAATATCTGAGCTAAACCAAGTGTCCTTCCCCCACACCATGTAAAGATCAGCTGTTGAGAATAAATGATTTTAATACCTAGGCTTTCATGAATAGCCTTTTACTCATGACACTTACCTTGAAATTTTCCCTCTGCTTGCACTATTCTGTTCGTTATCATTTTCAATGCCTGAAAAAGCATGGAGCAGCAGAACATCATGGTACTTTTCCTCTTTGTCAGGTGGAACAAGGGGACCATACTCCAGGTTTTGACAAGGATGCCCAGACACTTAGTGACCCCCGTAATATAATATAAAGCTTCACACATTTAGTGTATCAATTGCACAATGAAATGATAGAATTCCCTCACTTCTAGTATTTTATATTTGTTGGTTTTCTTGTTATCCACCTGAATTCACATGTTGTTAGTACCTGCTTATATATAAGTTTTCAACCAGAAACATCCACAATCAGGACTAAGTGAATACAATTCTGAGTGATAGTTCTAAGTGGTCTCCAAACGCCTTGATTGTATATCTGATTAATAAAAGAAGTGGCTTCAACATAGGTATGCTTTTAAACTTATTATACATGCATAAGTCTACATTGTGATTAATTAAATTTTATTATACATTGTTTCTTATTAAGAAAGACATATATAAACCCTCATTTCAATGAATTTTCCCTATGATTTTTAAAAATTACTTGACCATGTTGTTGACAGACATAATCAGAGAGTCATTATTTTTACTCCCTGGTATGGTTGCCAAAGAACTACTTTATTTTAGATAAAAATTGAAAATAGAAGTTCTTAGCTGTACTCTCCTCTTCCCACTTGGAGACCACTGATGTGAATGTTTTACCTAAAGTAATATATACTTTAACAGTATCACAAATATTTTGAGAGCAATACAAATAGTCTTATAGGAGTTTGCTTCTTTTTTTTTCCTATTTTTTTTAAGATGATAGCTGTGTACATTAATGCAATCATGGGGTACAGTGTGGTGTTTTCATATACAATTTGAAATACTTTCATCAAACTGGTTAACATAGCCTTTATGTCATTTTCTTAGTTAGTGTTAAGACGTTTATATTCTACCTTTAGAAAGATTCACTTGTACACTTGAAAGATAAACCATAGAAGTGATCCCTCCAATCACCCTCCCTCCACTTATCTCCCTCCCCTCCCCCTCCCATATTCTTAGGCTAAAATTAGGTTATAGCTTTCATATGAAAGCTATAAATTAGTTTCATAATAGGGCTGTGTACATTGGATACTTTTTCTTTCATTCTTGTGATACTTTGCTAAGAAGAACATTTTCCAGCTCCATCCATGTGAACGTGAAGGACCTAATGTTTCCATCTTTCTTTAGGGCTGCATAGTATTCCATGGTGTGCATATACCACAGTTTGTTGATCCATTCATGGATCGATGGGCACTTGGGCTTCTTCCATGACCTGGCAATTATGAATTGGGCTGAAATAAACATTCTGATACAAATATTTTTGTTATAATGTGCTTTTTGGTCTTCTGGATATATACCTAATAAAGGAATTGCAGGTTCAAATGGCAGGTCTATTTTTAGGTCTCTAAGTGTTCTCCAGATGTCTTTCCAAAAGGAACGTATTAGTTTACATTCCCACCAGCAGTGTAGAAGTGTTCCCTTTTCTCCACATCCACACCAGCATCTCTGGTTTTGGGATTTTGTGATATGGGCTAATCTTACGGGAGTGAGGTCATATCTCAAAGTAGTTTTGATTTGCATTTCTCTGACGATTAATGATAGTGAGCATTTTTTCATATATCTGTAGGCCATGCACCTATCTTCTTTAGAGAAATTTCTCTTCAAGTCCCTTGCCCACCGTGAGATGGGATCACTTGTTCTCTTCTTGCTATTATGTTTGAGTTCTCTATGGATTCTGGTTATTAAACCTTTGTCAGAAGCATAACCTGCAGATATCTTCTCCCATTCTGAGGGATGTCTGTTTGCTTTACTTACTGTATTCTTGGCTGTGCAGAGAAGCTCTTTAGTTTGATCAGGTCCCAATAGTGCATTTTTGATGTTGCTTCAATTGCCCAGGGTGTCCGCCTCATAAAATTTTCACCCAGGCCGATTTCTTCAAGTGTTTTCCCTACACTTTCTTCTAGTATTTTTATGGTTTCATGCCTTAAGTTTAAATCTTTAATCCAGTGACAGTCTATCTTAGTTAATGGTGAAAGGTCTGGGTCCAGTTTTAGTCTTCTACAGGTTGCCAGCCAGTTCATCCAGCACCATTTGTTAAATAGGGAATCTTTTCCCCAAAGTCTTTAATTGGCTTGTCAAAGATCAGGTAATGGTAAGTAGCTGGATTCATCTGTTGGCTCTCTATTCAGTTCCACACATCTACCTCTCTATTTTTGTGCCAGTACCATGCTGTTTTGATCACTATCGATTTATAGTATAATCTGAGGTCTGGTAGCATGATTCCTCCTGCTTTGTTTTTATTCCTGAGTAATGTCTTAGCTATTTGAGGTTTTTTCTGATTCCATATAAAATGAAGTATTATTTTTTAAGACCTTTAAAATATGACAGTGGAGCTTTAATAGGGATTGCATTAAAATTATATATGCTTTGGGTACTATGGACATTTTAACAATGTTGATTCTTCCCAGCCATGAACATGGTATATTTTTCCATTTGTTCACATTTTCAGCTATTTCTTTTCTTAGAGTTGCATAATTCTCTATATAGATCTTTCACATCCTTTGTTAGGTAAACTCCTAAATATTTCATATTTTTGGCACTACTGTGAATGGAATAGAGTCCTTGACTGTTTTTTCAGCTTGGCTGCTATTGGCATATATAAAGGCTACAGATTAATGAGCGTTGATTTTGTAACCTGAGACACTGCTGTATTCCTTGATCACTTCTAGGAGTTTTGTAGTCGAATCCTTGGTGTTTTCCAGATGTACAATCATATCATCTGTGAAGAGTGAAAGTTTAATCTCTTTGGACCCTATATGGATGCCCTTAATCACCTTTTCTTCCCTAATTGTGATGGCTAAAACTTCTATTACAATGTTAAAGAGCAATGGAGACAATGGACACCTTTGCCTCCTTCCTGATCTGAGTGGAAATGATTTTAATTTAACTCCATTCAATACAATATTGGCTGTGGGTTTGCTTTAGCCGACCTCTATCAGTTTAAGAAATGTTCCTTCTATACCAATTTTCTTAAGTGTTCTGATCATGAAGGGATACTGGATATTCTCAAAAACTTTTTCTGCACCAATTGAGAGACTCATATGGTCTTTATTTTTTAATTTGTTTATGTTATGAATTATATTTATAGATTTACGTATATTGAACCATCCTTGAGATCCTGGGATAAAACCCACTTGGTCATGGTGTATGATTTGTTCAATGTATTTATGGATTCTGTTTGTTAGGATTTTGTTGAATATTTCTGCATCAATATTCATTAGTGATATTGGTCTATAATTTTCTTTTCTTGTTGATTCTTGTCTGGTTTGGATATCAAGGTACTGTTTGCTTCATAGAATGTGTTGGGTAGTATTCTGTCTATTTCTATATTTTGGAAAAGGTTGAGTAGTATGTGTACTAGTTCCTCTTTAAAGGTTTGGTAGAATTCTGATGTGAAGCCATCTGGTCGTGGGCTTTTCTTTTTAGGGTGATTTTGTATAGTTGATGCTATTTCAGAACTTGATATAGTCCTGTTCAACATTTCCAGTTCATTCTAGCTAAGTCTTGGGAGGTGGCATGCTTCGAAGTATTGGTCGATTTCCTTCAGATTGTCATATTTCTGGGAATAAAGTTTCCTGTAATATGCATTAAGGATTTTTTTGAATTTCTAAAGGTTTGGTAGAATACTGACGTGAAGCCATCTGGTCCTGGGCTTTTCTTTTTAGGGAGGTTTTGTATAGTTGATGCTATTTCGGAGCTTGATATAGGTCTGTTCAACACTTCCACTTCATTCTGGCTGAGTCTTGGGAGGTGGCGTGCTTCCAAGTATTGGTTGATTTCCTTCAGATTTTCATATTTCTGGGAATAGAGTTTTTTGTAGTATTCATTAAGGATTTTTTGAATTTCTAAGGGGTCTGTTGTTATTTCATCTTTACCATTTCTGATTGATAAGATTAGAGATTTTACTCTTTTTTTCTTGGTTTGGTTGGCCAAGGGTTTATCTATTTTATTGATTTTTAAAAAAAAACAACTTTTTGATTTATTGATCTGATGTATAATCCTTTTGTTTTTAATTTCATTTAATTCTGCTCTAATTTTGGTTATCCTTTCTTCTGCTAGATTTGGGATTGGAATGTTCTTCCTTTTCCAGCTGCTTGAGATGTCCCATTAAGTTGTTAAATTCCTCTCTTTCTGTTCTCTTGAGGAAGGCTTACAATGCTATAAATTTCCCTCTGAGCACTGCCTTTGTGGTATCCCAGAGGTTCTGATAACTGGTGTCTTCATTATCATTTTTTTCTAAAAATTTGGTAATTTCCTTCTTGATCTCATCTTTGACCCATCTATCATTCAGCATAAGGTTGTTTAGCTTCCATGTTTTTGTATGAGTCTGCAGATTCCTGCTATTATTTTGTTCCACTTTTATTCCATTATGGTTCAAGAAGATGCATGGAATAATTTCTATTCTTTTAAATTTACCGAGGTTAGACTTATGACCTAAGACGTGATCAATTTTGGAGTATGTTCCATGGACTGATGAGAAAAATGTGTATTCAGTTTTGTTAGGATAAAATGTTCTGTAGATGTCTGTTAGGCCCAGAAGTTGAATGGTTAAATTTAAATCTAAAATTTCTTTGCTCAGCTTCTTATTGGAGGATCTTTCCAACACTGCCAAAGGAGTGTTAAAATCTCCAACTATGATGGAGCTGGGAGAGATCAAGTTGCTCATGCCTGTTAGAGTACCTCTTATAAATTGAGGTGCATTCTGGTTGGGTGCATAGATATTGATAGTTTAGTTCTTGTCATATTGAGTATTACCCTTAACAGATATAAAATGGCCATCCTTATCCTTACTTACTTTTGGTTTAAACCCAATTGTATCTGGGAATATAATTGCAACACCTGCTTTTGTCTGCTTTCCATTTGTGTGGAATAGAGATGACCATTCCTTCACTCTGAGTCTCTATTTATCTTTTAAAGTAAGATGCAATTCTTGAACACAGCAGATGTCTGGTCTGAGTTTCTGTGTCCAGTCAGCCCATCTGTGCCTCTTTAGAGGACACTTTAAGCCATTCACATTCATTGAAATGATTGATAAGCCTGGTAAAATTTGGGGCATCGAGTTGCTCAAAAGTCCAGTGGACATTTTTAATCCTTTTGCCACCGTGGAAGTTGGAATTTGATCAAAAGTTTCTGAGTGAGTTTATTTTTGTGGTGGAGGATTGCACTGGTCATTATGGAGGATAGGTTTGAGAATTTCCTGCAGAGCTGGTTTAGTTATGGCAAATTTCTTCAACATGTGAATGTCATTAAAGTATTTCATTTCTCCATCACAGATGAAACTCAGTTTAGATGGATACAGGATCCTCGGTTGAAAATTATTTTGTTTTGAGAGATTAAAAGTCGATGACCATCCTCTTCTAGCCTGAAAGGTTTCAGCACAGAGATCTGAAGTCATCCTAATACTCTTCCCCTTATAGGTTATGGTTTTCTTACGTTAACTGCTTTCAGAATTTTCTCTTTTATATTAACTTTAGTGAAGTTAATTATGATGTGCCTGGGTGATGTCTTATTCTGGTTGACTCATGCTGGGGTTCTGAAACTATCTCCTATCTGAATTTCAGAATCCCTTGGCATGTCTGGAAAATTATCTTTCATAATTTCATGAAGAAGAGAATCTGTGTGTTGTGAAGCAACTTCATCACCTTCAGGGATTCCTATAAGGTAAATATTAGTTTTCTTCAAATTATCTGAGCAGTCTCTGAGAGAAAGATCCATTTTTGCTCTTCATTTCTTTTCATCTTTGAGCTCTTGGGCTCGTTCAAAGGCTTTGTCTTCAATGTCAGAGATCCTTTCTTCTGCCTGTTCCATTCTGTTACTGAGGAATTCTACTGCGTTTTTCAGATATTTGAGGGCTGAAAACTCTTGCCTCAATGTTTCAAAATCTTTGAAATCGTTGAATTCTTGAGACGTCTTTTGAATAATTTCTTGATAGCTTTTGAATAATTTCTTAAAATTCTAATTTCCTCCTTTCTTCCATTCTGTTAATCTTATTTGCTATCCAAATTCTGAACTTGATTTCTGACATCTCAGCCATCTGTTTATGGATAGGGTCTTCAATTGCATCTGCCCCATTTTTCCTTGGGGGAGTTGATCTACTCTGGTTATTCACGTTGCCAGAGTTTTTCTGCTGATTCTGCCCCATGCTGAATTTACCCTGTATGGAGTCTCAGAACCGTTCAGTCAGTGGCTGCCACTGGAGAAGGTGCCAACTTCTTCTGGTTGCCCAGAGAGACAGGGTGTGTCTGTCATCTTCTCCCAGTTCTCGGGCGCTGGGGCAACCTGGGGGCAGGGGAATAGCAGCAACTGCCTGGGAACATGCACAGCCAGATCAGACCTCCTTCAGTGGTGGGCGACTTGGGGGCAGGAGAACAGCAGTGGCAGGATCAGTCCTTGTCCAGCCTGCTGGGGTGACTAGGGGGCAGGGGAATGGCAGCAGCTAGATCAGTCCTATTTCAGCCCTGACAGGGCAACCGGAGTGCAGGGAAATGCCAGTGGTGGTGGGGCATGCGCATGGCCAGATCAGTCCTAGTTCAGCCCCTCCAGGGCGATGGAGGTGGGGGAGGGGGCAGAGGAATGGCAGTGGCTGGATCAGTGTTAGTTCAGCTCCCCAGGGTGACCAGGGGGCGAGTTTGCTTCTTTAAAAAAAAAAAAATGTATCTGCTAAGACTCTCAAATTGAGGCAATCCTGAATTGAACAAGTATACACTTTTAAATGGACCCACACACACAAGCAAAGAGGACCCTGGAAGAATAATATTGACTTGAGCCTCATTATTAATGGAAAATAAAGTTGTTTTCTGGGGCAGCAGCAATCAACAACCTTTTTGAACATCCTCCATACTCATTATACTTAAAATGATATATTGGTACCAGGGCTTGTCTTGTCCAGTTAGGTGAAGCTTTGTGTGATATTTAAGGTGTGTTTGAAGCTGATCTGTTTATTAATGTCACCTCCTTAAATTGGTTGTATGGACTCATGATTTTCACAGAAGTTATGGTAGATTGGTAGATGGCACATCAGAGAAGAACCCACTCACTATCTTCACTGGCACTTTTTGGTGAGAGAAGCCAGTTCTGAAAAGGCTGTTGTGACCATGTCCTGAATATACCAGAAAGTAATGTTTTATTCATTAAACAAAAGGTTATTTTGAATCATTTTGTTGATTTGTAAAATGCATTTATATAAACAATCAACCAACACAAATTTACAGTCATCAAATCCTTTCCCCCAAAATACTTTATTTACATTTTGGGGAAGTGAATGCCCTACACATTTTCCACTTTCCCCCACCATTTCTGGTTTTAAAGAAAGAATAAAATTCTTGGAGGAATTTATGAATACCCTTAAGGAAACTCTGCAACATATATTCTCCCCATTTAAATACTGTATTCTATGTCTACAATATTCAACTATCATAAAGATTTATTTATAAGATTCTGGGAAAGCCAGGTAATATTTATCTGGAAAAAGGAAACTCTGTAGGTTATTAATAAAGTAGTAAGGGGTGTGTGTGTGTGTGTATGTAGATGTACAAGGGACCACTGGGAGAATTTTAACTTGTAGTTAATAAGTAGTTAGAAATGAGTTACTCCTTTTGGTTGTAAGTTAAACTATAAACTGCCAGAATTAAGAATGTCCTCCTATTAAACTATAAAATGATCAAAAATGAATCAGAGCAGAAAAATGAAAATCATTTTAAAGATAAAATGATTGGCTCGGCGCCTGTGGCTCAATCAGCTAAGGTGCCAGTCTCGTACACCTAAGGTGGCGGGTTTGAATCTCAAGCCTGGGGTGCACCAAACAACAATGATGGCTGCAACCAAAAAATGACCAGGCGTTGTGGCAGGCACCTGTGGTCCCAGCTACTTGGGAGGCTTGAGGCAGGAGACTTGCTTGAGCTCAGGAGTTGGAAGTTGCTATGAGCTGTGATGCCATGGCACTCTACCCAGGGAGATAGCTTGAGGCTCCATCTCAGAAAAAAAAGAAAGATAAAATGATCCTCAGGCCATATCAATATTGACTACATTAACATAAACAAAAACCAGAATATGTCAATATGAATAAACTTCGGTCAAAGCAAAATTTTAAATAAATATAATCATAGAAATATATCTCTAATTTCTTGTTTCTTTGTTCAGGATAGCTGTAGCTGGGAAAACTTTTGAGCAAAACATTGCTGTGGGGGTGAATGTTCCTTGTTATAGGGATCAGCTAAGTCAACAGTGCTCAATGTCTCAAAGATTTTGTTTGGCAGTTCACTCTATTGCCCTTGAATTTTTTACAGCTTTATTGAGGCATAATTTACAAATCATAATACTCACCCATTATAAGTATACAGTTGAATGATTTTTAGCAAATTATACAGTTGCATAATCATGATCACATTCCAGTTTTGAAACATTTCCATCTCACCAAAATTCCCCCTGGGTTCATTTGCAATCAATTCCCACTTCAACCCTCAGTCCCAGGCAACCATAAATCTGTTTTATGTTCTATAAATTTTCCTTTTCTGGAAATTTTAGGTAAATGGATTCATACAATAGTTTTTTGTGTTGTGCTCCTTTCACTTAGCTAAGAATTCTGAACTTTGACCATGTTAATATAAGCATGATAGATTGTTTTTTTAAAAATTGGCAAATAGCTTTCCATTTTATGGATATACCTTTTTTTTAATCTTTTCACTAGTTCTTGGACATTTTGATTGCATGAATAAGCTGCATGAACAGTCATAAACAAGTGTTTATGCAGACACATGTTTTGATTTCTGTTGAGTAGATAGCTAAGAATAGAATTGTTGGAGTAGATACATTATATGTTAAACTTTTTAAGATGTTGTCAAGCTCCTTTCCAAAGTGACTATATCATTTTATAAATCCACTGGCAATGTCTTAGAATTTTAGTTTCTCCAAATCATCACCAAAACTTAGTATTATAAGCCTTTTGAATTACAGCCATTTTGTGGATATGTAGAGCTATTTCACTGAGGTTTTAATTTGCATTTCCTTAATAAATGATGATATTAGACATCTTTTCACATGCTTATTAGCATTTTGTGTGTCTTCTTTGGGAGTGTTTTTCAAATACATTGCCCATTTTTAATTGGGTGTAATTGACTTGAATTTCTCTTATTTTTGAATAAGTAGTCTTTATACACTCAGAAAAGAAATCTTTTATCAGGTATGGGTTTTGCAAATGTTTTCTCCCAGTCTGGTATTGGTCTTTTCATTTTCTCTCTTTTGAAGAACAGAAGTTTTTTTTTAATAAAGTTAAATTTGTTCAATTATTACATTTATCTATGTAAGAAATTGTTGATTAACCCAAGGTCACAAAGACTTTCTCATATGTGTTCTTCTAGACGTTTTGTGGTTTTAGATCTTAAATTTAGGTTTATGATCTATTTTTGAGATAGCCTTTGTGTTTATGCATGAGATGATGGACTAGAATCATTTTTTACACATGTATATACAAATTTCCCAGCTAAAATACTATCCTCTCTTTCACTGAATAGCCAGCACCTTTGTTGAAAACTAACTTCCCATGATAACCTGACTCCCCACATAAAATTAACCTTTCTCTAAAGAAAACACTGCCAAGGCTAGTGTAAGCCTTGATGCATAATTCTTACTTTAAATACATTAATTGGAATTATAAATCATATAGAAGTTTGTACATTCAGTTATAATGAGTTTCTGAGACCACAGAGCTGAAAACCTCACTGGGATAAATTTTCCAAGATCATCATAAAGTTGGGAGAATATTTGTCAGCCAAGGATCTTCCCCTGACATTACTTTATAGAAACTTCCAAATCTTAATCACCAACAGATATATATTGAGACTCTTTTATGTGTAAAGTGCTATAAAGGATTCAAAGAAATATAAAGTGGATCAGTATTGTATGTGCCACCGTGATCAACCAGGTTGTCCATGTCCAGAATCCACTGTGATTCATGGTGTCATACTGCACTGGTTATAAATGTGTTAAACACTAGCACTGCGTATAAGATATGGTTCTCTGTCTTCCAAGAGCTTACAGTCTATGGACAGATAAGATAGTTACACAGTTAAAGTGTTCAAGGCAGTAAGAGGTATGCTAGATTTAAAAGACTAAAAGTGAATATCACAGACAGCTCCTAGTATTGTTAGCAGAAAAAGAGAAAAATGTCTCTAAAGGTAAATTGTTTTTAAAAGAATAATATATAAAATTTAGGCTTTGTAGACTTACAACTTCCTGATGCTCCAACCATCCTAGGCAGTAGTATCTGATAACATTAATTTTTTAAATATTAAAACAGATTGCTACCACTTATTGACCACCTACTAGATGTCAGGCTATGAACTATATTATCTAACTATGCTAGCCTATGAACTATATTATCTCTAATCCTTATACCTAACCTAATACATAGAAAATATTATTGTAACCATAGGTTTAACTTGGCCAGCTTAGAATAAAACAAAAAAGGAACAATAATATTTAAAATTAAATATTTCAAGTGCCATGCCAATGAAAAGGTTATTCTCCATCAAGCTTCCCCACACTAAACGATTACTAGAAACCTAGAAAATGCTTATGTAGATTGTGAATTAGTCCTTTTTGTTGCCTCTTCCCTCTAACCTTTAGCCAATAGAGGACTACAATTCAGTACAGATTAGTCACCACAATGAATGATCTTTGGATAGCTGATGGAGTTGTTTCTGGTTCTCCCTATGATGTCCTACCATCGTCACTGATGAAGCTTACTGTGATTTTGAATCTTCAGCATTTATCAGAATACAAAAACGGATGCTCTACTCCCCATTGCTATGCTGGTTCTGGTTACCGCACCTGCACATATATAGCTTCTATTAAGCACAGGCAAAAGCATTCTCATGTCTATGGCCATCGTGTCAGGGTCATAAGGACTTAACCACATTCTGGTCAAGATTTAAGCCCTTCCGAAGACCTCCTCATCCAAGCCTTTGGGAGCTGAAGAAGTTCATGCTTTTCTCAGTGCTAAAGGTTACAACAGTTCTTGTTCCAGGATGAATTACTGAAGTAACCAATATTTGCTCTAGGGGAATACTTTAAATTTTCCTATCCTCATTTAGGAGCTAAAAAACAAGAGTTAAGAGAGTTTAAGTGAGTTGTCGAAGATCACAGCAAACAAAGTCAAAAGTAGCAGTTTCCAAATCCCCAACTGATGATTTTTAACTCTGCTTTACTGTTTACAGAATCCCTGATACTTGAAGATAAGTCAGTCCTGGGCAGATTACACTGAAGCAAAGAGCAGCGTAAATGTCTTCTCCCACCCTCACAGACACACCTAGTCAAATAAGATTTAAAAGGTGCCTGGCAGCAATTTGCAAGGCTTCTTCTTGTCTCACGGTTACTAGTCTGAAAGAATCTTTGTGCAAACCAGAATGTGTACTGTTAGTAAACAACCCGAAGCAATTTATTAATTGGGAGTAAACAAAAATGTAGTTGGGTCTGATTCTGCAAACAAGTTCATAGAATCTAACATACAAAGACAGTATTTCAGGCTGGGGGTGGGGAGACGAAGGGGAAGAGAGAGAAACATTCCTATGTTACCTTCCTTCAGGGGAAAAGCTCTCATTAGGATGACAGACACAAGGTTTATAAGTGTGGCTTTATCACTAAAGAGCTTTGCATCTCCAGTAAGTCACTGATTCTCGGTGGACACCTCCCACCCAGCTTATTCACCTGGGAAAGGGAAGATGAGTGTAAGAATAAAATGATATAAAAGAAACATAAGGAGAGGGGTGGCACCTGTGGCTGAAAAGAATAGGGCACCTGCCCCATATACTGGAGGTGGCAGGTTCAAACCTGGCCCCTGGCCAAAAAAAAAGAAACATAAGGAGAAAAAAAAGATGAATATCAATGTAACTTCACATTTAAAAAATTCCTTTGTTGAACAACTCAATAAATATAAATAACAGCATAGGGTATTGGAAAGATGAGTTGTAACAATTAAATAAATGAGTCAAATATAGAATCTCTTATTGACTAAACATTTGGCCTTGAACAAGTTATTTCTCTTCAACTCTGCTTTCTCATCTGTACACTAAGATAATTTTCATAGACAAAAATTGGAGTAAGGGGCAGACTAGTCACAATACTGTGCTGACCAATAGCCCTGCCGAAGATCAACAGATGGTTTTCAGCTTTTGTGCTAATTGACTCCAATCTCCATCCTTGGCTTCTGATGAAACTGGTAATGTGTCCTTGGTTTTCTTTTGACCAAAGCAGTTGAATCCTCTAGTTGACATTAAAAACCTTCTTTATATATAGACCTAACTCCAAATAAATAAATGTACAAACATATAAATAATATCCACTTGAAGGGATATTATATTCGTGAGGACAGTTAATCATATAGTGTAGTAATAAATAACTCTAAAATCACAGTGACTCAAAAAATAGAGGTATATTTCTTACTCACTCAATGTCTTGGTTGGCCATTCTCCAACTTGAATTTATGTCATCTGAAATATATGGTTAAATATTTCCAGGCTCACTATGGCAAGGGAATAAAGAGAGGTAAGGTACACACTGGCTCCTATCTGCCCTGTCTCCAGGTGGCACCCATTATTTCTGCATCTGTATCTGGGAGTAAACAGCAGTATGGTTTTACATAACTGGTAAGTGTAGGGAATATTAACTATGCTTCTGATGTCACAGCATTTACCCGCCTGAGTGCCTAAACATCTGTGTGTAGCCATCCATACTCACAGGGTGGTTGCAAGGATTGTGCAACCCATAATAACACTGTAGCCCAATGTCTGGTGCATACTTAATATTCAACAATTACTAGTTTCTTTTTCCTACCACCAATCTCAAAGGTGAACTTTGCCAATTCTACAGAATTAACCAGCAACTAATGTGCTTCTAAATCTATAATCAGAGCAACCTCATGTCTTACTCAGCGCTCCAGAAAGAGGCAGACAGTTTGCAGACATACACTGAGTACATGTCAGATCCTGCACTGTCATGTGCACACCGGCATCACAAATTACTGAATTACAAACATCAGTGCCAGGGTCTCCCTCCCTCTCAACCAGAAACTCACAGAAAGCAGGAGCTATGTTGTCTTTGATGCTGGATCTCCAGGACCTAACAAGGTGCTTGGCACATTGCAGGAATACATAAAAGTTTATCTTATCAATAAATACCAACTTTATCCTTGTGTTTTCTTTGATATATCAATCCACAACTCTCCTTGTGCCCTGATTCTACCACAACATAGTGTATTAACCACTATATGATCATAGCAAGCTACTGGGATATCACTGTGCCCCAATTCTAGATTTTCCAGCAAATTGTTATTTTAATCCAAGTATACTACCTCCCTCCTAACCATCAACTGTAAATGCCTTCAGTCACTTCTAACTCCAGCTGAGCAAGGCCCCAGTCTCTGTTTAATGACTGAGTTTTAGGGGTGGCAGTGGATTGTTTAAAGCCATAGAGCTCTGGAATCAAATCCTAGATTAACCACTTACTAGGAACACAGCCACCACTTTGGCCTACCACTTTCTGATGCACCAAGCAAGATGAGAAGGTGCTTTGGCTATAGTATCTAAGCACACATTAATTGGTGGGGTTGATTCTGTAAGATCCTTTACCATTTCAATTGCTTTATAAGGAACTTAGGATAATGCACACATCATACAATTCACTATTTAATGTGCACAATTCAGTGGTTTATTCACAGAGTTAAGCAACCATCGCCACAATCAGTTTCAGGAAATTGTCATCACCCCTCAAAGAAACCTCATACTCATTAGTAGTCACTGCCCATTACCCCTAATCTCCCCAGTCCTAGGTAACTATGTATCTACTTTCTGTCTCTATGTACTGTACCTGGCCTCTCAGCCAAGCCAAAAATAGTGACCTTCTGCCTACTTCCGACAGACTTGCTATAAAAATTAGAAGTTAAAAGAACTTGAACATGCAAACAAATGTACCATAGCTAAGCTGTGTAAAGTAAGTTATAATATTTAGCAATTTAGATTCTTAAAATAAAATGAATATTTAATGTATTTGTCTCCAGGTGCATTAAATTTAAAAGCATCTGTTCTCTCCAAGAATTCATAATTAAAATGACAGTAATCAGAATGAAGAAAATCTTTTCTGAAGAGTGAAATACATCTCCGATTATCGAATGTTGACAAACTATGCATTGCGATGGGTGAAATTCACAACATTCACCTGAGAACCTTGCTTAGTTGACCTAAAAAGTCAGAGATTTCTATTTTACTGAGCTGAACAACCTCCATGAAGATTTTTTTTTTTCCAGGTTGGGTGGAAAGAACAAAAGGAACATTTTTTTTTTATTCTAATGTTTCAAAATTATTTGATCATGAAAAGAAGAATTAGAATAAGGAGTTACCATAAGTGTTTTTAAGCACATATACAAATAAGTATTTAATGACTATGTTAGTGCATACATATAATGTTTAAATGTGTTTTTAATCTATGAAAGTGTATCTTTATAAAAGGCCTTGTATTTTTTTCCCCTGAAAAAATGTTTTTGCTAATGCATTTTTAAAGATGCAACTTGGAGAAAAGTAAAATGCGTCTACCCTCAGCACAGAGAATGTCGAGATTACTCTGACCTTAGAAAATGTAGATGTTCTGCTCCAGCAGGAAAATGGATAGTTGTTCTAGACAAGCAGGGTTGAATAAATCCTCATTCCACAGCAAGATTTCTCTCTGGTAAATGTAATCGCCATTTTGATCTAAGTCATGAATCCCTTTCTGCTTTTCTTTTTTACCTTTCTGTTTTTACATGGTTCTACAAGTTAAAAGCCTAAAGATCGTGGTGATGAATACCGTCTCCTCCACTTTGAGAATATATTCATTCCTTAAGTCTCAGCATTAAAAATAGAGAAATCCTAATAAGGTCTGTTTCCAGTAATATTCTCTATATTATTCTCATGTTATTCATTGTCTATTTTAGGTCTGCTTACTAGAAAAGAACACGTATATTTTTAAACTGTTTTTAGAAACTGATGGGGAAACTGAAGTGCAGAAAGTTTACACGGTTTGCTAAAGTATACCTAGCCACAGATAAAGCCAGATTTAGAAACCAAAGTCTTCTGACTCCATTATGAGAAAAAAAAAAAATTAGTGAAATGAGAGTGTTAACATAGAAACTAGAAAAGCAGCTGCTTAAATAACTAGTAGACCTTTCTTACTTATATTAGTGCTATATATATTATAAGGTGCCACCTCCATAGTTCACTCAAGAAATAGTCAACGTAGAGGTTATAGTCTTTTCTTAGGAAATTGCCAGTATTGTAAGAGAATATTGCTGATATGGTTTTGCATGACCATAGTAAATAATACAAAGGTAAATCATGAGAGATGTAGGCAAAGTGGTATGATAATTTAAGGTGAGTGCTGGGGACATGCCAGGATACTTCCTCATGGTATCTGGATCAGCACAAGTGCTTACATATATTGAAGTTCCTTGAAAGAGACACCACGTTTTTTTTCCCAACTCTGTATTTCCAATGTGTAACAAGTGTCTCTAATAGTACATAGTAGGTATTCAAAAGTTATGAATACATGAATGAATGGATGAACATTTCCAACATTTCCAATGTTCATCCAGAACAAGTTTAGCAGGCAGTCTTGGTTTTAGACACTCAAAATAAGTATAAAAAGTAATCTTCCTTACAAGCCCTTGTCGATCAAGTCCCAGGGAATAGCTTGGACCTAACACAAGAATAGTTTATATCTTGGGATCCCTAAAATGTCATAGCTCTATACCTAGGGAATATGCTGTAGCTCTTTGATCTGGATGCACTGGAGCTCTGAGGCATGGACTGAAAAATTTACTAGCATTATAAATGCAGTGAATTTGGTATTCACCAATGAGTTCCTCAATTTCATTATCCTACAAAACAAGCTATATACAGAGATTGGATTTTAGCAGTTTATTCATGACTCTCCAAAGAAGTAGTCTGAGTTACATAGAAATTTGTTTGGTTTTATATTTTATTTTTATTTATTTATTTATTTTGAGACAGAGTCTTACTCTCACTATGGGCAGAGTGCCATGGTATCACAACTCACAGCAACCTCAAACTCTTG
Organism: Galagoides demidoff; assembly: GCA_963574575.1. Taxonomy (NCBI): domain Eukaryota; kingdom Metazoa; phylum Chordata; class Mammalia; order Primates; family Galagidae; genus Galagoides; species Galagoides demidoff. The sequence continues at coordinate 30,434 of CAUYQV010007069.1, forward strand.
GGTTCAGGCAATCCCTTTGCCTCGGCCTTCTGAGTAGCTGGGACTACAGGTATGAGCCACCTGTAGTTTTTCTATTTTTGGTAGAGATGGGGTCTCGCTTTTGCTCAGGTTGGTCTCGAACTCCTGAGCTCAGGTGATTCACCCACCTGGGCTTCCCAGAGGGCTAGGACTACAGGTGTGAGCCAGCAGGCCTCAGATAAGTGGTTTACTAAGGGTTGGAATCATATTGAATATCGTGAAGGAGAAACAAAATATATTGCAAAGAGTAAGAGAACAGTCAGGTTGTTGATTTATCAGTATGAACTAGAATAGGGCCTATTTTCTCAATTGAAGCCAATATGTGAAAAAAGATCTTTTTTTGCAAGAACTTTTTTGTGGATCTCTCTTTCTCTCCAGTACAATCAAATCACTAAGAAATTCATCATCCCAATGGCTAAGTGCAAAATACAATGACCAAGCCTGTTATATGACAAAGTCACACGGCAAACATAGCCTCTGTAAGCCTCTGCTACTCTTGGTATTTTACATGCCTTTTAATAATTCCCCATTTCTGTGTATCTCCAGGGATTGGTTTTGGCTGAGCATTGAGGCCTACAACATTGCTGTGAGTAATGCTACAAGCGAACGACGACGGACGTGAGAACAATCAGGCTCAGTGGTGTGAAATGTAAAGGATCAGGAAAGCAGCCATGCTCAGCTGGGTGAAGTGAGGCAAAAGCACAAACAGGAATGCATCTGGATAACAACCCTGAGGAAATGAAGAGTGACCTCCACTGTTCCAGACTGCTTCCAAACGGGTTTCCCCATACCACGATTGCAAGCTCTGCTTTGCCCACAGAGGTAGTAAGGTTAGAATTAAATCATTCACCGAAATAAGTTGTCAAACGTCTTAGCGTCTAATTACATTTTTCCAAAAGGAAAAAAAATTTTAAAAGGAGGGAAAATGAACTAAGAATTCACTATTGATGACCTGTATTCCTTAATGAAAGTCCAATTCTACCCAAACCGAGGGTGGGTCCATTGCCTGCAGGGAAATAATTCATTCATTAGGGGTTCACAATATCCTTTAATAAACTTCACTAGGACACAATAAATAACACAAATATTGCTCTTTGTAATATTAAATTCATCATAGCAAAAAAATAATCAAAGCAAGCAAAAATAATTTCCCTAATTTCATTAAAATGACTATGTTCTGTAGATGGCAGATTCACTTGGCAAAGACATTTTTTCATCATCCAATTTGAAAATATTAAGGACTCAGAAAAGTATGTATTTTTCACTTTAAAAAATGACATTCAAGAAGGCAATAAGTCAGGATTTTAATGCATTGCTAGCCTAATGAAAACATCAAAAGTGATATAAAAAAATGTGTCTTGCCTAAGAGAACAATAAAGTGAAATTATAATCAGTTGCTAAAGCTTAATCGATATTATCACAGTGCAGTTTTTAGAGTGTTTTCTCTAATGAAAGTTGTGAGGTCACTAAACTCTTCTGGTTTCTCTGAAATACATCAGCAGATCCTCTCAGAAGCTGTGTTTATTCCATTCATCATCCTGAACATAAACGTACTAATTTAAATATTTCTGGATAACTTGGCCATTAAAGGATTCAAAAAACAATCATATTTTCAGTTTCCCTCATATCTTTTGAAATACCAACCTAGTGCTTCAGTATGTTGGAAAAGGGGTTACATCATATTCCTAAATGTTTAGTTAGGCTATTTCCTTCAAAGCAATAAAAGGAAATAAGTGGTTATCTCTGTCTCTCTTTTAAGAAATAAATAGTCCCTGATCCCAAAAAAGATCACAAATTCAATTTTAATACTCCTGATTCTGTTCGTTAAAGATGAACTTTGACTAGAAAAACATCCCTATTAGAAAATACTCTAGTCATTTTCATTTATAACCTTCTTGTAGGGTGATGCTACCACAACAAGCAGCATTTTGAAGTAAGGGTAAAGAAAATAGCTTTCAAAATTTAAATTTTTGTGCTCTAACAATTATACTTCTGAAATAACTTCTCTCTATAAAACTCCCTTGAGCTAATGGCTCTAATGTTAACCTTGTCCATGAAAAATTCATGTTCTCATCAGATGTATTTGCATGAAGCAAATATAAGAAGAAGCAAAGCTCAAAGCACTAATACAGAAGATATGGAATATTCTAGACATAATAGTCTTTATTTTTCCATTCCTGTCTGTGTATCTAATCTATCAAATCCAAATATACATTGAGCAAATGTATAGCCAGTGAAAATCCTATGAACAAGACCAGGCTGCTACCATGCTTCTGCTTAAATATTTGCAAGTGTTCTAGGTGGGTCCCAATAGTCATGAGCAGAGTGATATATGGGAAGTCACTTAACTTCTCAGAGTCTGTATTCTCAAGTGAGAAATTAGGATAATAACCAGGGTTGTTTTAAGTTTAAATAATTTATATGAGGGATGTGGAACCAAAGAAAGTACTCAGTATATCATGGCTAAATGTAAACTAATAAATGAATAAATTTAACTTACCACTTTTGATGAGGAGTAAATAACAATTGTATAACCAAGCCAAAGCTATTCTCAGAGTTATGTTCATCAGCTCAAATGTTTCTATAAGAAAAAATAAAAAGAATTAAATTTGTACTATGCATTCATTTAAATAATTTATTTTTAAAAATCAAAGGAATTTGTGAAAAGTAGTCAAGATAAAATAGAGGTAGGAATAATAGAAAATAAAGATTGAACAAATCTTTTTATTTTATTTTATTATTTATTTATCTATTTTGAGAAAGAGTCTTTTTTTTTTTTTTTTTTTGGAGACAGAGTCACTATGTTGCTCTCAGTAGAGTGCTGTAGCATCGCAGCTCACAGCAACCTCCAACTCTTGGGCTTAAGCGAGTCTCTTGCCTCAGCCTCCTAAGTAGCTGGGATTACAGGTGCCCACCACAATGCCTGGCTATTTTTTTATTTAGTTGATTAGCTTGCCCAGGCCAGGTTTGAACCTGCCACCCTTGGTGTTTGTAGCTGGAGCCATAATTTGCTAGTTATTTGGGGAGAAAATAAGCAATATACAAATAAAATTCTAAAAACATTTGGAGCAGCTATCTATACTCACTCTAGACAAAGTAGGTCTTTTTTAGCACTATAATATTGATGATTAACAAACTCACCAATATAATTCACTGCATGAATTAATATTATATGAGAAAAATCTATGTCATTTGAATAGAAGCCAAAGCTTTTCTCTGTTAATGTTTAATACTCGTTCATATCAGTGCAAAGGAAAACCTGAAAGGTTAATGAAAATAAATAAAAAAGTGGCTTGATTTTCTACTAAGCCTGTCCACATTAAACTTCTAACAAGTACCCTTTCTTACAGATGACATATTTGACATATTTCTCACTAAATTCAGAAACAAAGCAAAAGTAGTATAGGAATGATTTTTACTTTTTTGTTTAACTGAACATTGTACCTACTCAATAACACAATAGACATAATAAAAATATATAATATAAAAATTATAAGGCAACAAATATAAGGCATGAAATTATAATTGTTGACAAATAATATGTAAGACTTCATGGAAACCCACAGATAAACTATTCAAATTAATAGAAATGTAGCAAATTGGTAGTACACAATATCATTATTAAAATAAAATTTCTTCTCACCAACAAAAACCAATTATGTAAAGAAAATGAAAACCATTTCTTCTAGTAACAAAAACTATAAAGTACCTAGTAATTGATCTAACAAATATTTTAAAATATTTTTAGAGAAAATTTTATTTAAAGGTCTCATAGAAGCCCTATCTTAGTCTGTTCAGCACCTTATACTGCGCTGTGGTGCGAATGATTTTGTCTCTCCAAAATTCATGTTGAAACTTTATCCCCGATACCATGGTATTAAGAAGTGGGACCTTCAGGAGGTCCCCTTGGAAGTAGAAAGCAAGCTCTCATCAGACATGAATCTGCTGGAATCTTTATGTTGGACTTTTCAGTCTCCAGAAGTGGGGGAAATAAATTTTTCTTGTTTATAAGTTACCCAATCAGAGATATTTTGTCATAGCAGTATAATCAGATAGATTAAGAAGGAAACTGGTACCAAGAGTGGGATGCTGCTGTAACAAATATCCAAAAATATAGGAGTGACTTTGGAACTGGGCAATGAGTGGAGGCTAGACCATAAAGAGCCAATCTGGTGAGTTCTCAGAAGAAGAAAATTGCTGGAAGAAAAGCCTATATCTTCTTAGAAATTACTTAAGTAATTGTAATCAGAGTGCTCATAGGAATATGAAGGATAAAGGAATTCTAATGAGGTTTCAGAGAGAAATGGGGAACATGATATTGGAAATGGAGGAACAGCTATCTTTATTTCATAGAGAAAAAAACCTTGACTAAATTATGTCCTACTGTTTTACAGAAGGCAGAACTTAAGGGCAAAAACTAAGATATTTGGTAGAAAGAAGATCTCTAAGCAATGTGAAGGGGCTGTATGGTTTCTCTTGACTTTCTCTAGTAAAACGCAAGCAGAAATAAATAAATTAAATATGAAATGTATAATCAAAAAGGAAGCATAACTTAAAGAGTGAAAAATTTTCAGGTTGTAAAACATACACAAGCATATTCTTCAAGAAAAAACACCAAAGGTATAATCTAGTGATGGATTGATAAGGAGATTAGTATGGATGGAAGGAAGCTAGATGCTATTCATTGAGACCATAGAAGCATGACCTTGAAGGCCATTCAGAGATCATCAAGGCTGCCTCTCCATCACAGGCCCAGCCTGGCAGGGCCTGGAGGGCAACATGGTTTCAAAGGAGCAGCCCAGGGTTTGTTCCTGTGTGAACTTGAGGTTCATTGCCCAGTACCGCCTGAACTTTCTGCTGCCCTCATTCTGGTGCAGTCCTGCTCAGCCATTCTAGATGTAGCTCAAGGAGGCTCTAGTGGGTAGTGGCATACATGGTAAAGTCTCTATGTGGCACTAACTCTGCAGACATACCAACTTCTATGGTCATGGCTACCTCTACCTATTTTCCAAAGGATGCTCCCCAAAGCCTCAGTGCCCAGCCAGTGAACTGTCACAGGGGCAAGGCTGTCACAGAGAGCTCCCACTGGGGCAATGTTTAGTGGAACCATAAGGGCAGGGCCACTCCCAATAGCCCAGACTGGTAGAGCCACCAGCATGCAATGCCAGCCTGGGAGAGACAATGGCATCTGACTCCAATGAATAAAAGCTATTATAGGGGCTGTGCATAGCAAAGCCATGGGGTTTGAGCTTCCCACAGCCTTAGGAGCTTAACCTCAAACCCAATTTGTCTGGAAGCCAGATATAGAGTCAAAGATTATTCTACAGCCTTAAGATTTCATATTTGCCCTGTTGGGTTTGGAAATTGGTTGGGACCTGTTTCTGCTTTTTCTCTTCTTTCCTATTACTCCTATTGGGAATTAAAATGTTTATCCTGTACCTGTCCCACCATTATATTTTGGAAGATAATTTGATTTGGTAGGTTCACAGCTAAAGGGAAATTTATACCAGGGTGAATTGTACCTACAACTCATCTATATCTTATTTAGATGATATTTAGATAGAATTTTGTACTTTGACTTTAAGGTTGATGCTAGAATGAGTTAAGATTTGGGGAGCTTTGGGGATGGACTGAATGTATTTTGTACATGAGAGAGAGATACTTTTTAGAGGGCCAGTATGGAATGCTATGGTTTGAATATTTGTGTCCTTCCAAAATTCACACTCAACATAATCCCTAATACAATAGTATTAAGGGGTGGAGGATTTAGGATGTGATTTGCCCATAAGGGCTCTGCCCTCAACAATGGGATTGTGACCTTATAAAAGAGCTTGAAGGAACAAGTTTATCCTTTTCATCTCTTTCTCAGTGTAAGGAAACAATAACAAGGTATCACCTTGGACACTGAGCCAAAGACCTTACCAAATATCCAGTCTGCTTGTACCTTGATCTTGATCTTTCTAGCCTTTATAACTGGAATAAATATATTTCCATTGTTTATAAATTGTTACAGAAGAACATACATACCAAAACAAGGGTAGTTTATAAGCCACAGGAATGTTTTATGCACAGTCCTGGAGCCTGGGAAGTTTAAAATCAAGGTACTAACAGATTCAATGTCTAGCATCTTGCTGTGTGTGCTTCAAAGATTGCACTTTATCACTGTGTCTTTACACAGCAGTAGGGGCAAGGCAGTTCCCGCAATCTCTTTTACGAGGGCACTAATCCTTCTCACAAGAATAAAGTCCTCATGACTCAACATTTCCTAAAAGGCCCTACCTCTCAATACTACCACCCTGGTGATTGGGTCCAACATATAAATTTGGGGGAAATAACATTTGTATCATAGCAAGACTAGAACAAGGAAGAGATACTTATGGAAAAGCTCAGAAGTTTATAAATTATTTTTATTTATGGTTAATGTGAAGGTACAAACAACCAAATCACAATATTTGAATTTGTTAGGTAGAGTCTCTCTTATAGCTATGTCCTAAACCCAAAGGTGTGCCATACACCCCTACATTGTACCTACTCAATGGGAGCACTCCAAACACCCCCCTCCCCTTTCCCTCGTTCCCTTTTCCCCCAACCTGAACTAAGTTTTTCTTCTATGTGAATATATATAAAACCAAGACATGAAACCAGTCCCTTATAGCTATCTGATCTTTGATAAACCCAACAAAAACATATACTGGGGGAAAGAATCCTGGGACAACTGGACAACCACATTGAAAAGACTGAAAGATGGAGACTTTACCTCCTTCATGTTTACATGGATGAACTGGAAAATGTTCTTCTTAGCAAAGTATCACAAGAATGGAAGAAAAAGTATCCAATGTACACAGCCCTATCATGAAACTAATTTATAGCTCTCAAATGAAAGCTACAACTTAATTCTAGCCTAAGAATATGGGGAGAGTGTGGGGAAGGGGAGGGCAGAAGGGCAGCTGGGTGGTGGGAGGGTGACTGGAAAGATCACCTATATGGTCTAACAAGGGTACAGTGAACTTTTCTAGAACTAAAGTATAAATGTTTTAACACAATAACAGTAAATGACATAAAGTCTATGTTAACCATCTTGATGAAAGTATTTCAAATTGTATATGAAAACACTACACTGTACCCCATGTTTGCATTGATGTATACAGCTATCATTTAATAATAATAAAAAAAAGACTGAAACTTGACCTGCAGCTTTCACCACTTACAAAAATTGATTCAAGATGATAAAAGATTTAAATCTAAGGCAGGAAACAATTAAAATCCTAGAAGAAACTGTGGGAAAAACTCTTGAAGATATAGGCCTGGGGAAAGATTTTATGAAGAAGACTTCCATAGCAATTGCAACAACAACAAATGGGACTTAATTAAACTGAAATGTTTGCACAACTAAGAACACAACAATCAAAGCAAAGAGACAACCTTCAGAATGGGAAAAGACATTTTCATATTATAAATCTGAGAAAGTCTTGATAACTATAGAGAACTCAAATTAATCAACAAAAAAAGAGCTAATAATCCCATCTATCACTGAACAATCGATATAAAAGAATCTTCTCTGAGGAAGACAGATGAATGACTAAGAAACATATGAAAAAAAGCTCATCATCCCTAATCATCAGAGAAACGCAAATCAAAACCACTCTGAGATATCACCTAACCCTAGTAAGATTATCCCACATCACAAAAATCTCAAAGTTTCAGATGCAGAGAAAGGGGAATACTTTTATACTGTTAGTGGGACTGCAAACCAATACAGCCTCTTTGGAAAGAATTAAGGAGAATCCTCAAAGATCTCAAATTAGATCTCTCATTTGACCCTGCAATCCCACCACTAAATGTTTATAAATATTTTTTAAGCACAAATTAATCTACAAAAGCAAAGTAATTCTAACCAGTTCATATAGTCAGAAGATGACAATATGGCTCTAAAATTCATACGGAAGAGCATCAAATGTTAAATACATTAGTTAGAATGTTTTTAGCTTCAAATAATACAAACATCATCTAAAATTAGCCTAAACCATAAAGAGGTTCAAAAATATAGAACTCACCTTTTTCATATTGCCCTTTTGTTATTCTCAGTATGCTGGCCTACCCACTTATTTGGGCCATGATTATGCTCAAAAGATGGTTTTATCACCTTCCCAAGAGAGGAATTTACATGAGAAGAAAGCAAACAGAGGCTGTCGAAGTATAAAAATATGTTCTCTTTTTAAATTGAGGGGAACACTTATTGGACATATTTCATCACATGTTTAATCCTGAACTAATCATATGCAATTGCATAATAATTTAAAATAAGTATAATTTTACATTCCCCCATTAAGATTTGGGTGAGGGGTCAGATCCTCAGAAATACTTCACTGGCCAAAACCTAGAAAAGAACTAGAGTTCTATCGGCAGAAGAGAATGAGTGAGGAAGATGACCACTGGCAAACAACGTATGACCACTGTCCAGCAAAATGAGTATTCAAAACCCATATGGAGTTCATTCAAATCAATTTTAAAAATAGAAACATGAACAAGATTTATAAACAATAGGCAATTTACAGACAAGGAAATACAAGTGTCAAATGAGCATATGAAAAGATGCTCAATTTTGCTAAGTAATCATGGAAATGCAAATTAGAACAACAATAACACACACCATTTAATATACAGGAGATTAGAGTTGGCACATTTTTTGTTAAAGGGACAGATATTAAATATGAGGGACATGATGAAAGTTTGGAGATACACCAAAATTAAGAAATATCTAGTAGGCTAATGCCCCCCAGCCTTGTTTTTATTACTAAGTGTGGCCTTAGCTATAGGGTTTTTTTTCTGGTTCCATACAAAATGAAGAATTATTTTTTCCAAAGCTTGAAAGTATGATGTTGGTATTTTAATGGGGAATGCATTGAATCTGTAGATTTTTTGGAAGTGCAGACATTTTAACAATGTTGATTCTTCCCAGCCATGAGCATAGTATGTTTTTCCATTTGTTAATATCTTCTGCTATTTCTTTTCTTAGGGTTTCATAGTTTTCTTTGTAGAGGTCTTTCAACTCTTTGTTAGGTATGTTCCTAGGTATTTCATTTTCTTTGAAGCTACTGAGAAGGGAATTGTGTCCTTGATTAGCTTCTCATGTTGGCTGTTATTGGCATATACAAAGGCTACTGGTTTGTGGACATTAATTTTATATCCTGAGACATTACTGTATTTTTTTTTGTCATTTCCAGGAGTTCTTTGATAAATGAAACAAGAACATTCAATGGGGGAAAAAAATCCCTATTCAGTAAAAGATGTGGGGAGAATTGGATAACTACGTGTAAAAGAATGAAACTGGACCTGCACGTTTTTCCATTCACAAAAATTGATTCAAGATGGATAAAAGATCTACACCTAAGTAATGAATCAATAAAAATCCTCAAAGAAAGTGTGAAGAAAACACTTGAAGCTATCAGCCTGGGGAAAGACTTTACAAAGAAGACTTCCATGGCAATTGCAACAACAACAAAAAATAAACGAACGGGACTTAATTAAATGGAGTAGCACAGCTAAGGAGACAGCAACCAAAGCAAATAGAAAACATTCAGAATGGGAAAAGTTATTTGCATATTATGAATTGGACAAAAGCTTGATAACTAGAATCTACGGAAAACTCAAATTAAGCAAAATAACAAAAAAAGCCAACAATCCCTTATATCAATGGGCAAGTGAGATAAATAGAACCTTCTCTAAAGAAGACAGATAAATGGCTAATGAGCATGTGAAAAAATGCTCATTGTCTCCAATTATCTGAGAAATGCAAATCAAAACAACTCTGAGATATCACCTAATCCCAGTGAGAATGGCCCACATCACAAAGACTCAAAAATGCAGATTCTGGTGTGAATATGGAGAGAAGGGAACACTTTTACACTGCTGGGGGACTGCAAACTAATATAACCCTTTTGGAAAGAAGTATGGAGAATCCTCAAAGAACTCAAACTCGGCCTCCCATTTGATCCTGCAATCCCATTACAGGTCATCTACCCAGAAGAAAAAAAGTTCTTTTATCATAAGGACATTTGCACTAGACTATTTATTGCAGCTCAATTTACAATTGCCAAATTGTGGAAACAACCTGAATGCCCACCAATCCAAGAATGGATTAACAAACTATGGTATATGTATAGCCAATAAAAAGGACGGTGACTTTACATCTTTTGTATTCATTTAGATGGAGTTGAAATCCATTCTTCTTAATAAAGCATCACAAGAATGGAGAAGAAAGAATCCAATGTACTCAATTCTGATATGAGAACAATTGATGCTAGTATATGGTGGGGGTGGAGAATGGGGGGATAGAAAAGAAGGAAGGAGGGAAGGGCTGTGGGGCCACAGTGTGTGACACACCTCTTGGGAGCAGGATACTCACCCAGCAAATGCAAGCAGTGTAACCTGGCTCATTGTAACCTCAATGATTCCCCGATTAAAAAAAAAAAAAAGTACAATCATTTAGATCACTATATTTTCTCTAAGTAATCACCACAACATTCCATGTACTTTTGCACTCCTGTAAACTATTTTTGAAAACACTCTTTTCATTCAATTTATTCAAGTTTGTAAGCTCACTTTAATAGGTTTGAACAGTATCCTCAAGGTTAGAGAAGCTTCTTCCATGCATGTGACTTTTTACTGTAGGGAACAGGAAATGACACAGGGGGCGAGGTGGAGAGTGTAGGGTGAATGAATTTGAAATTTGATCTCTGTGGACTCCAGGAGCTGAATGGTGATGTTGGCTATGTGGATGAATGTGTTGTCATGGTGCAAGATGGTCCCCCACAGTTCTGCTCTTGGCCACTCTTCTTGAAGCTTCCCCAAAACTTTTGGTAGGCATACTGCTGTGTACCACCACTGAGCAGCAACAGCTCTTTGTTCCTCAAGAACAGTTGTGACATGAGCATTTTTGGAGAAGAAAGTGTCCACCATTTTCTTTCCAGTACTTCAGGGCCTCTAAACTTTTGTTGGTGGATTTTCATCAGGAAAGATCCATTTTGTTGACTGATACAAATTCTCTGGACAAAACTGGTAAATCCAAGTTTCATCACCAATAACAATGTCAGAAATGTTGTCTAGACTTACCTCCCTCAAATCTGACCAGTATTTCTTTACGTCATTCAATATGGATGCACTTTTGGTCTTCTGTCAAAGTGTGAGGCACCCATCAGGATGAAACTTTCCTGACTCAAAGATAACCAGGCAGGATTTTGGACACTGCTGGACATGCAGTTCATAATGCCACATCAGTGTCCTTGAATGTCATTTGATTGTTTTTGTGAACCATTATTTCCAAAGTAATGATGTTTTTCTCAGTCACTGCAGTCACCATACACTACTCCCTCCTCTCCTTTATCTTCCAGTGAAGTTTGACCTCTTCCAAATTCTTGAAACCCCCCCAATATTGCCGCACAAGGAGGAGTCAGGTCCTCAAAGGCTGCTTGCAAATGCTCAAGGCTTTGAGACTCATTTTAACCCACTTTTAAAATCACAGAAAATTATTGTGTAAAAGTGCTCTCTTCCCAACTCCACAACTGGTGCCCACTGAGCACCATAGTTGGAAACAAATGAAGCCCTCCCAGCAACACCAATGGGCAGAACAAGTTGAAACTTGCATGGGTGAATAAGAAAGGACACCACTGTTAACTGTATTTCTTGGAATTGAAATAATGGACCATAACAAAGTCTGTCTCAAACTTTCATAGTGACCTTCATATTTTAGGATTTGTGGGTTGAGAAGAAAATAGAAGTAAATAGGTATGTGTATAACCACTTAAAATATAAGCATTTACAAATATTAAAACTATTCTTAGTTTATGGGCTTTAAAAGAGCAGTGAGCTGAATTTGACACATGGGCCATAGTGTGCTGATTCCCCCATTAGATGGATGAAACTTCAAAAGCTTAAAATATTAAGCACTGGTAAAAGTGTAGGTAAAAGAGTATCCTGCAAGTAGAAAGGCTATTATAACCACTCTGGAGAATAATATAGCATTATTTATAAACAATTAAAATGGTCACACCTTATGATCTAATAATTTTGCTACTAGCTCCATAGAGAAATACTTGCACATATGCAAAAAAAGTCTGTGCAAGAAAAATATAAAAATTAATGTTATATGTATTCTGTAGAATACAGATAGTTGTCCATATAAGGAATATATTTCAAATGACAGACTAATCTCATAATGCTCATTACTGTTAAGCAGAAGAAAAGCATCAAGTTTTGAGAAAGCCTTCAGAGGACCTAAAGTTTTTTGATATTTTACAAGAAGAAAATGTTCATATTTTCTTCAAATTACTTGTGTTTAATGAAAAATTAAAAAGCATACATAAAACATCTTGAGAAGTGGACAAAGTAGAATTGGAAAGAAAAAAGATGGAAATAGTTAGCCTAAAACATTTAAATAATCATGGCTAAAGATTTTATCAGAACATTAAAATGCTTATAAATTTTTAGATATAATTTAGGAGTAAAATTAATGAAACATTTGGACTCTTCAGTAACATCAAGTCCTAAATTTTATAGGGTAGCGAATGAAAGGTTCAGAACTCCAAGAACTGAACGTAAGTCATTTGGGCTCTTCGACCAAGTTCATTTATTTCATACTAAAGATAACATTAAAAAATAATCAGATATTATCCTTTCTGGATTTTCAAAATTCAGTTTTTAAAGCCTTCTTCCTTGAATTATTGCAAATGAAAATCAGAAATTAATACACCACACACACACACCCCCACTCTTGGGTGGAGTGCAACAAAGAACATCATTTATAGATAAGCTCTCAGACACTGCCTTTCTCACTTGAAATGAGAATACATTTATAAATGCTTATATTTTAAGTGGTTATACACATATTCCCTTTTCATATACTGATGATTAAAAGGAAAGATATCCAATTATAACTTTTCTTTTTATCATTTGAATATTAAGAAGCCCCTTCCCCATGATCTGCCCAAGATTCTTTTATTAACATATACCTATGCTTAGCTAGCTCTGAGACTTCTCTCACAATGGGGACAAACAGAAGACAAAGACTACCAAAAGGCAAGAGTTCAAACATTCTTATGATGTAGCGCTAAGTAAAACATTAAAAAAAAAATTATTGGACCGTAATTGAGTTCTTGGCAAGATGTCTCAATAACTTCATGCCCTGATGCGTAGCTTTCTCTATACAAGATGTACATCTTCATCAGATGTAGAATTCTGAGTTGATTATTTTAGGGGTTTTTGGTTTTGTTTTGCTTTTCCTTTCAACACTATGAAGATTGTCCTTCACTTTTTGCTGGCCCCCATGGTTTTGGGTTATTGTTTTGTTTCTTTAAATTGCCTCCATGGTTTTTGATAAGAGAACTCAGCAGTGTTTCAAATCATTGTTGTTCTGTATAAAATGTGTCCATTTTTTTTCTGGATGCTTTCAAGAATTCCTCTTTATCTTTGAATGTTCATGAGTTTGACTATAATTGCTCTGGCATTTATGTCTATGTTTGTTCCTGTTTGAGTTTCCTTGAGCTGCTTGAATCTGTAAACTTGAGCCTGTCTGCAATTGGGAAAATTGGGGGGCTATTGTTTTATCAAATATTTCCCCTTAATATGTCCCTCTTATCTTTTTAATAATGCCCCATGGATCACTGGAAAAGCCTGTTTATTTTCTTTTCAATTCTTTTTCTCTCTGTTCCTCAAATTGAGTAATTTCTATTATAAACTGTCTTCAGAGTCACTATCTTCTGAGACAATATGTTTCCATAGTATCTCTTCTGATATTTTAGTCTTCAAGTCTAAAATTTACATTTTGGTTTTTGTATACATTCTATGGGTCTGAATGAATCCTTTCATCCTTTAATTCACCCTGAATTTGTTATTTAACTTTACTTCATTGAGCATAGTTATGATAAGAGTTTTTAAATTTTTACTGTATCAACTTCTAAGTCGTCTTGGAGTTGTTATTTCTTGATCATTCTTTTCCTTAATAATGAGTCACAATTTTCTAATTTTTCGTGTGTCAAGTAATTTGAGATTGTATCCTGACCATTAGGAATGTTATGTGGTTTCTGTTTTATACCTCATAAGAGTGTTAAAAATTTTTTTAAGTAGGCAATGAACTTGGACTTAGACTGCCAACTTTGTCTCTTAGTTAGCAGTTCAAATGTCAATTTACTAATTTCTCCTTCACTGGATTCTACTCTACAGAATAGTGGTTCTAAATCATCCAATTACTTGGGCAAAGTTTATACATATGGTTGGGGCTTTCTTTCTCCAACTTTCTCTTTTCTAGGATTATTTCCTAGAATCTGAGGCTGTCGTTAGTCTCAATCTCTGCTCTCTGATTCCTCAGGCTAGAAAACCGTGGTTTCCTATCAGAGCTTTCGTCACCTGTTGGGCTGTGAACAGAAACTATCGACTGTACTCAGGCTGAAGGTCATAAAATTGAATTTTGCCCCGTGATGTCCTTTGTGTCCCTCAAATTTAGACCCCCCCCCCATCGAAAGGGCTTAATCTTCTACATTAGAAGGAAAGCTCCTGAAAGCTTTCTCTATTCTTGATGGTACTAAGTGGTGCCAGAGACAAGGAATTGATTTTTTAAAGAGTCTTGAAAGATATAAATTCTGTGTGAGAGATTTCTCTCTCGTTTACTTTTGAGCTTTAAATCTATGGGATGAGTAATGTAGTCTAATCTAAGAGAGAATGTGTCCCATTTAAACATCCTGTTTCATATATTCCTATTTAGAAATAACTAAAACATGGATGGAAGTATATTGAAAATATGAGAACAGAGACTATAAGGAAAAAAGTGATACTGCTGTGATAAATTCACCATGTGAAAAGACAAAATAATATGTTCCTCTTTAGCACAGAGGCAAGAAAAATACAGCAGTAATGACAACTTCATTTGTCCATGAAAATAGATCATACATAATTTGGCTAAAAATAGAGGTTCTGAGAAGTTCTTGTCTAATCTTTCTGCCTTAATTTCCCATAGATAGAAGAAATGACTTTGAATGTACTACTCTAAACCTAATCCTAACACTAGAGTTATTTGGTAAGGGGGAAATAGAAGTGTTAGAATAAAGTAGTCCTATCATCTTAGATCACAATACCTATCAGAAAAGGTTAGGCAAAGCCTGTTTAGAGTACCCTGCTGAGACATTTAGAGGGGCGTATTCAAAATATTATAACTCATAGTTCCATAGTATGCTTTCAAGTATGACCACTAAATGGTTGATTCAAGAAAGTTGGGAAATTCTTACTGATGCAGGTCTTATTATGGAAGGGAAAATCACATTAGGAGAAAGAAATGCATGAAGGAAGTATACATCCCAAGAGTGGAAATAGGAATAATCAAGGCTGTGTATGAAATCATGATGTCAAGACTAAAATGAGGTGAGACACAGACCAAAAGCTAACGATGACAAAAAGTGTTTTACATGTTTTATAAATAATAAAATGAAAACAAGAGGTCCAGGAATGTTGAAAGGAATACAATGTGTTACACTGCAGTTTAATAGAAAGAAAACAGAATGTCTAAATTCCTATTTTTGCTTCTTGCTTTTCTGCCAAATATAGAATTAGTGTTCATAAGGGAATACAAAATCCAAAGGTAGTAAAGTTACTTTATTTAAGCTCAGGTCATTTGGCTTAGATGCATTGTATCCCAAAGCCCTGGGAAAACCTATAAATGAAATCACTCAATAACCATCCTCATTTTATGAGAAATCTTACGGAAGGGAAAGGGAGTCTGGAAAGTGGAAGAAAGCCAGTGTCAGTCCCACTTTCAAGAGAAAAATTATAGGTCTTGCACCCACTGGATGCAAAGATGGATTACTAAAGCAATGGACTATGGGCACCGGGAAAAGGGAGCCGCTGCCATAAAATGTGTAAGAATGGCTTGTCACATTCCACTCATGTTTTGCACTGGAAGGATTACAAGACATCTAACATAAAAATCCAGAGCACAATGCTTAGGAGGACTTCGGTGAGTCAACTGACAGTCAAATAATTCTCTTCTTATATCCTTTTTTATAGAATGGAGAAATATAAAAAGTTAAATGCTAAGAAAGATTATCAAGTTAGTAGCCAGTGGAATTACTGTACACAAAGAGTAGTGGCTGATGAATTGATGTCAATGCACAAAATAATGTTGACAGATGGTATGGGTTGAATCATCTCCTCTGAAACGACATGTTTAAGTCTTATCTGTCAGAGTCTAAGAATGTGAAATAGGGTCTTTGAAAATGTTTGTAAGTTAATATTAGTCATTGGGGTGGGACCTAATACCCCGTGATGGTTGTCCTGATAAGAAGAGGAAAGTACAATGTGAAGACAGAGACGCACAAGGAGAATGCCAAGTGACAATGTGGCACAGACTGAAAGGCTGCAGCTACAAGCCACACAGTGCCACAGATCTTCAGGAACTACCAGATACTAGAAGGACAGAGGGAACATTCTTCCCCTACAGGCATCAGGGGGGTCACGTTAGATGTCTAGCCTCCGGAACTGTAAGAACGCATTTCTTTTGTTTTAAGCCACTCAGTCTGCGGTGCTTTGTGATAGCAGCCCTAGGAAACTAACACCAAAAAAAAAAAAAAAGAACAAACAAAGATCAGGAACAAAAATGAAGAATAAAATGTACTTAATTTAAAATGATAATTAAACCAATGTAAATTTTTGTCACTGTTTAAAAATAAAACTATGCCTCAAGTACATACAGCACGTATTCCTAAAGTTTTCAAATACTTAGTAGCCCTGAAACTAAAGGAAATCATTGTTTGTCTTAATAAATTATAGGTTATTCTACCATTTTAATAAGCACAGCTGGTTGTAGTAAGTTTAGTTACAAACATAACAGCCCTGAATTATTAGGCCTAGTTTAGAGAAAAGTGGTCAAAAGGAAGGGTTGCAAAGTCATGCTACATTAAAAAGCTGAATAGAGATAAAGTGACAGTTTAGTGTGTAGAAGGGGTGACTCAGAGAAAACACCATATTGTCTACAAATGACAAAGGCAAGTGTCATTTAAGGAGGGGACTGCATTCTGAGTAATGCATCAGTAGGTGATTTTGTTGTGCGCACATCACAGAGTGTACTTATGCAAACCTAGGGGGTAGAGCCTACTATCCACCAAGGCAATACAGTATAGCCTATTGCTCCTACACTACAAACCTGTATAGCATGAAACTGTACTGAATTATTTAGGAAATTATAACACAATAGCAAATACTTGTGAATATAACCATATCTAAACATAGAAAAACTCCGAGGTATGATAATTTCATGAGACCACCATGGTATGTATATGTTGTCTATCATTAACCACAATGGCACTACACAGTGCCTGACTGCACTGAAGGGGGGTCTGACTGTTTCTCCAGGATGGCAGAAGGCTGCATGAGTCTCAGTGCCTCACTCCTGTAGTTAACAAGGTACAGCAGATAAACATGCTATCTTCAGTGTGTATTTGTAATACAAATATAACATTGGGGCTAATAACATAAATGCAATAGTCAATTTTGAAACACTTTTTCCTCCACATTTTAACATCCTTAAAATCAGAAGTTGTCTTAACAATTACTGACTGCCAGGTGGCAGTTTTCATCAACTGCACATGGACAAGCTTGGACACAGCTGTTCACACTTTCGTCACTTCAACTGAGTTACAGGCATTGCTGCTATGTCACATGTGAGTTTAGTTACCATTTGAAATGTCTTTAAAATATCGCACTGAAATTAAATTATGGCATATGAGGAAAGGTATGAAAACAGAAAAAAAAAACCGCATATGTTTTAAGGTTATGAGAGCAAATATAATCATGGGAGGAATGACTGTAATTCTGTGTTTTCCTGCAATGCAACAATCAAATGCTTTACTAGATCTAGAAAAATAAAGGGCATTGTGTTATGTTTACTTATTGGTTTACATTAAAAAAGATTGCCCATCTCCTGCTAAGCAACACAGTTGAAAGCAAGAAATACTGCCATACTTCTTAGGGTAGCTAAAAGGACCTTCAAAATGAAGAAGGCTGGTGCGACCTCTTTATGCATCAAGCAGCATTGCCAAGGCATTGCATCCTAATTTAATGGGCAGCATTTTATAATATAGTGTATGGTACATCTTACTTCTTATAATGTCTTAGATTCAGAAAAATGCAGTAATTTCTGTTTATACAGAACTTAGGAGAACATTTTCACAAATGTCATTTTAAATAACCTCAAAAGTCACAGGAAATAGGGGTAGGTCTATTTTATAACCATTCAACAGAGGAGAAAATTAACGCTCAGAAGCTAATGAAATTGCCTACAATAACATGTTTAACACACAACAAAACTGGAGAGTTAAAGGCTCCAACTTCTATTCCAGGGCTTTTTCTACTTCAAAATATTTATATATATATGCAATGGATTCATATTTTTCCAGAAATATTTATACAAATTAAGGTCTAGTGAAGGCAACATCTATAATATATAAAACTTCAGAAATGCCTTACCTTTTGATATCCAAAAGACAAACCAGCTGAACAATTATTTTTTCAAAGCCATTTTCATTTATACCTGATGAAAGGATGGGCTCTAAAAATAAAATTCCTTCAGAAATTGTTGCTAGCAATACAAACAAAACCTAGCTGTTTCTCTCCTGGGAAGGAATTAATAATGTTGCCATTTTGCTTCCACTAAAAGTAACACAATTCTGAAACTGAATATCATTGAGAAGATTTCATAATCTAGGCTCACACATATGCATGACTACAAATGCAATTTTTCAAATATCTGTCCTCTGAGGCAAAAATTAGGCTGTTTAATATCTATCTTTGATACAAAGAATAAAAATATTCTGATACCTGAATTTTAAATAAACAGTTATGGTGGTCTACCATTTTAGATATCATCACAAATTTCACTAAATCATTTTATTGATACTTTAGCTTAACCTTGACAGCAAAGAGACTTTTGACAAAGCAACTGAGGTTCAGAGCAATCACATAACTTGCCCAAAGTCATTCTGCCAACAAGTGATAGAGAAAGATGTGAATCTTTCTGGGAACTATTATCATTATCACCATCAGCAGCAGTAGCAGCAGTATAATCACCACCACCACCACGATCATCATCATCTTTATCATCATTATCATTACCACCATCACCTTCACAATCAAGACCTCATTCATCATCAAAACCCTCAGCATCACCATCATTATCATCATCATCATTATCACCACCACCTTCACACTCATCATCACATCATCATCAATACCATCACCATCATCATCACCATCATTATCATCACCTTTACAATCACCACCTCATTCATTATCATCACCATCCTATCATCATCATCATCACCTTCACACTCAATACCATACCATCATCAATACCATCACCATCATCGTCACTATCATTATCATCATCACCTTCACAATCACCACTTCATTCATCATCATCACTATCATCATCATTATTATCACCTTCACAATCACCATCTGATTCATCATCACCATCATTATCACCATCCTATCATCATCACCATCACCTTCACACTCAATACCATAACAACACCATCACCATCATCATCACCAGCCTATCATCATCATCACCTTCACGCTCAATACCATACCATCATCATCACTATCATTATTATCATCACCTTCACAATCACCACCGCATTCATCATCATCACCATTATCATCATTATTATCACCTTCACAATCACCTCATTCATCATCACCATCATTATCATCATCATTATCACCATCACCTTCACACTCAATACCATATCATCAACACCATCACCATCATCATCACTATCATTATCATCACCTTCACAATCACCACCTCATTCATCATAACCATCATTATCATCATCATTATTATCACTATCACCTTCACAATCACCATCATTGTCATTGCTTTCTGACAAAGAGACTGAGGTTCAGAGTAATCATATAACTTGCCCAAAGTCATTCTGCCAACAAGTGATAGAGAATGAGGTAAATCTCTCTGCTCTTGCTCCAAATCATGCAGCTGGTTATATTTGAGACCTACTGGGGAGTGACTTTGGCAGGTGATGATGATGTGATGATGAGTGTGAAGGTGGTGGTGATAATGATGATGATGATAATGATGGCGATGCTGAGGGTTTTGATGATGAATGACAAAGACAGCTCCAGCTACAATTTACTTGATCTAGACAAACACGCAAACTACCATGAAGCGAGAAGAAGGAGCTCAGATTAAAAAAAGGATAAGTCATCCATTTGGTAATATTGTCTTGGGCAGGTCCTGATTTGAGCCCAAAGCACTGAATTATTGGTCATTTCTTAGGGCCTCAAACTTAATGGGAGCTAATAAAGTTTTAGGTCTAGAGACTAAATTACCCTTAGATATTATAAATCCAGTGTTATGTGAAGATAAAAGATATTTGTCTAGTAATATTCCAGAGACTGAAGATGTCAAAATGATTCCTCCAAATATCTTTGTGGCTAGGTCTACTGATTTCACAAGAGAGTAACTTGTTATAACCTGTCCCAAAGGAGGAAAGCTGTTTCAGTTCTGGTACAATGGCAAGTATAATATCTCACTTAATAACAGAGTGAGACTCTAGCACAAATAGTCAGAAGTCATTTTTTAATGAGAGGAAATTTTGTTTTCATACTATCCAATTGGTCTGAGGTTTCCCCTATTACGGTTTCACAAATTAAGGGCCTTAAGCTTCCAGTGTAAAAATCATTCCTTGGCAGTTTTATAATGTGCGTATCTTCAAGTTCCATCCCAGATCTACTGAATCATTCTTTCCAGGACTGTAATCGGGGAAAGTACATTTTAAACAACATCTCCAGGTGATTAAAATTACAGGTGAAGGTTTATGTAATCAAATCATTTTAATAATCAGGTATTCCACAAAAAGGAATTAATCTCATTCCTCCCTAGAAAGACTCTCCAAAAAGAAGATGGAGAAGGAGAAGAAGAATATGAGGAGGAGAAGAAAAGAAAGAGATCCTCTGTTGGTAGATACTTGGGCTGTTTCCACCTTTGGGCTATTGTAAATAATAATGCTATGAACATTGACATACATGTATTTGTCTGAATCCTTGATTTCAGTTATTTTGGGTACATATGTAGGAGTGGATTGCTGAATTATATGGTAATTCAATGCTTAGATTTTTGATAAACTGTCAAACTGACTTCCACAGAGCCTGCACCATTTTATATTTCCCGCCAGCAATGCACAACATTCTCCACATCCTCTCTGTTTTCTTTTTTTTTTTTTTGATGGCCAACATAATGGGTGTAAAGTAGTGTCTCACTATGGCCATTGCCCGTTTTTAATTGAGCTATATTTCTCTTTATTATTAACTTGCAACAGTTTTTTATGTATCCTGGATATTCTTTCTGGTCAAGCATCTGTTACATATTGATAACGCCCAGCATGAGACTGACATATGACAAGCTCCCCTATAATGGTTTCCATTTAGATATTGCCCCCAAATTACATGCTGCAAGGGCGATTTACATATAAGGGAATAGTTTTCTTTACTCAGATTATTAAACAGGGCAGTGTTCCTGTTTAGTATTTAGAGCAAACACACTTGCAATTTCCACCATGCCTCTTTCTGCATATTGCACATCCATGTACACAAATTTGCATTTTGTTAGATTCGTTACTTTAAGAGCAATTCTCAAACACCAGAAATTACTTTAAAATTCACAGTAACTTCTAATGGATGGGATTAGAAGTTGTCATTTGGTTATTAATGAAGAGCTCTGAAATGGAAATCTTAGAAAACCACAGGATGGTGGGAAATGATATTTTATTAAATGCTGCAAACCCTCCAAGCACAAAATAGGCAGGGGAGGGAGCGAGGGACTGTTCCTGCAAATGGCTAAATGATGCCTTTCCTTTTCCTTATCACAGAACGTGTCAGGGCAGCACTAAGGATTCCCATTCAAATCGAGGAGCTGCAGACAGCCCAGATGGAATACAAATAGACGCAGGAGAGTGGAGCAGGGTTAGTGAAGTGTGCAGTTGGCGAGATTGATGTTGATACCCTTCACTGCCAAGTGAAATGCCAATAATGCTTGTATAGCATTTTGTGAGGGCAATGGGAGTATTGATTCCTCAGCAATAATAAAGAATGAAGCCGCTCTCTCAGGTATAAAACTATTGGCAACTGTTACAAAGAATTGACTCATAGGGGCCTGAATGCTGGCCTATCTTAATACAAATAATTCAGGCTTCAGAAGGATTTCAAGAGCAGCCAGGCATGGTTCACAGGCACCACTCTCCTATTAATCTACCTGTGGCTTTCACGCACCTCCCAGTCTATCAGCTGATTGGTCTTAGTAGGGAAAGAGCTAAATGGATTCCTGAGGTCTCACTGAGAGCTGAGAAAAGACAATAAAGATGGAGAAAAGAAAGGAAGAATAAATGAAAGAATATAAAATTTTTACATTTTTAGTTTTAGATTCTGTTTGTACTTTTCCTAAAGGTGAAGTAAGGCGCATGGCAGCCACCTAAGCAAGAGTACCCTGTCTATGCTTTTAAACACATTTCCATTGGAAGTGTGATTTCTGGGAAGTGTGTTTTATGCTATGGATTACAATAACTTTACACACTGAAACAAAAAATGGACCACTTGCAAATGTGTAGATCTATTACATTTAACGATACCATATACTTGGCAGAAAAGCCAAGAACACTCTACATTTAATGTAAAGCTGCAAAATTGGCCTGAGCAGGAATACTTTGCCCACACTCATAGTCACCCATTCCTAAAATAGAGTGACCTCTTGGAGGAATAAAAAGAAACTATCACCACTGGGGTACCTAAATGTCTTAACAACTTTTTTAAATGGTAAAATGCACTTGGTCTCATGTGAAATTTAGTACCTGACCTAGGGATTCTCAACCTATTTGAAATAAGGGAACCTTTAAAATACAGAACCATGATTAAAGAAAAAAGTCTTATTAAGTGTACATATGTGTAATCATTACATATATATATACACACATAGGCATATGTATACAGATTATATATCAATTAGTAACAAAGCAAGATTCCTATTGATTTAGACTCGTTATCTTTTACAGAAGAAGGATGTTTTGAAAGTTAGAAAAAAGATGTTCATTCAGGATAATAAAATCTATCCTTTCTAAGATGTTCTTTGGCTTTTCCAAAACCTCTTTGGGCATGAAGAATTTGAGTGTTTGGTCTGTTTCCGTGTCTTCCTTTTGTTTTGTTTGCTACAAAGCCCTTGATCACTCCTAAGGACACATGCACAACTATTGTTAAAATAAAAAGGAGAATTAAAAGATTGTGGAGTGAGAAAACAATATATTGACACAAACTCAACATAATAATATCAACGAAGTATTGGGAGCCTCAGTCAGATTGTGAAATTACCATGTTAGCCTAAGTCAATTTCTGTAGAAGTCTATTTTTCATTAAGACAGTTTAAAAAAAAAAACAAAAGACCCTTGCTAAGTTATTTTTCTTTTTTTAAATGCCCAATATTGTCAAAGGAACAATTGTTCTCATATGTAGCCGGTGGGAATGGGAACTTTCCCATGGGCAGCTCCTCAATGTATATCAAAGCTTTAACATGTTGGTTAACTTAGATCTGAAATTCTATACATAAACATACATGTTCATGATAATTTGGCCTTAAGATTTTCACAGCTGTGCTATTTCTGATATTGAAATACTGAAGAAAAAATCTGAATGTTCAACATCAGAGAATAAAGTGATTTTAAATGAAAGAGGCTTCAAATCTTAAAAAAAAAATGACAAAATCCATAATCACCATAACTGACACTGAAAGTTGTTCGATATCAACATCATCCCACCCGCTTCTTCCTTTGGAATAAATCCATGATTTTATTAATCTAGCAATTTCTCCTTCTCTCCATGTGACTCAGCAAGGGCGACTCCGTCTAGACCCAAGGAGAAATCATGCTTAGTAATATCCAACCAAGAGTCATCTTTTAATCTTTATTGGTGAAGACAGAAAATACTTTTTTTTTTTAACTAGTTAGCCCTGTTTGACTTGAAACTTTTTGTTTTTTGCAGCTAGCAGATCATTTTAATATGTACATATATATTATAACAGATTATTTTAATATATTACTTTTAAAAGCTAGAATACAAAACATAATATACCCTCTACCTTCACTTTTGTTACTAGATACTATATATATTCTAAAATATTAGTTATCTTGCAGTTGATAGTAATATTACACATGATTTTAAATTGGGTGTCTATGTATTCTAAATATACTATTGTAAATATGGATTATAATTGAAACAAGAAGATAAGGAAAGCATTTCTTTTAAACTCCTACCAATGTTAGTAAACATAAATAATTTGCTGGTTATATTTGCTTATCTGGTTCCTTAGTAATTTAGAGCCAGGAATTTCTAGTTATATTTTAAGGAAGAAGAGGATAACAAGATTCAAATGTTCTAATTTTGCTTCCTTATGAGCAAGTATCCTTTAAAATTAGAGCCCCCACTGAATTCTTGGTATGGGCTGCAATAGGTACTAGGACAAGAAGATTAAATATTTTCTAAATTTGAAAACATTTTCCTGCTGCTATTTTGATACAGTAACATCGCTTAATTATTTCATTAATTTACTTTAAAAATGTTTATTGAGCATCTGTTATGTTCTAAGCAACATGCTAGCCAGACAGGGAAACATGATAAAAAATAAAGGGAAATGGTTTTTAACGTATAGGAGCTTATATTCTCAAGGGCAAAACAGGCATGTAAAAGTTTATATTATAATATGATGCTGCTGAAGTAGAGGTTTGCAAAAAGTAAACAGTAACAAAGAAGAAAGTGATGAATTTCAATTAAGTGACAGGGAATATATAGAGGTAATAGCACTTGGATTTGGCCCTTAAATACCTAGTAGAATCTCTCTAGGGACTGGAGGTGGTGATTTTGGTAGAGGGCAAAGAAGTATGATTATATCTGGGGTATCCTGAGTAAATCCAACAGATTAGTTAGACTACAAGATAAGAAATGTAGTGAATAATCAGAAGGGAGGAAGAAAAATAAAATGTATTACCACTCTGGTCTTTAAGCAGTAAGGAGCTGCTAAAGTTTTTTCTTAAGTAAGCTGATGACATGATCAAATCTCTATCTTAGATAACATTGGAAGATAGTGTGAGGGGAAGTGTGGATGCAGAGAAATCACTAGGAAGTTACTGCAATGGTCCATCCAAGAAGTAATGAGGATGTAAACTTGGGCAGTGATAATGGGGTTAGAGATGAGTGGAGAAGTAACAGAGCTATTTAAAGGTAGAATTGCTGGTGAATGGTGCAGTTCTGATATAGAAGGATATAGAGTAAGAATGGATGACTCCAAGTAGCTAATTCAAGAACTAGGCAAATTGTGAGTATTTGGAATGGGATAGTAAATATAGGAAAAGGAATTGGTTTGGAGAGAAAAACGTAATGAACAGGCTTTCAAGAATATGACTTTGAGATTCCTGAAGAGAGAGATAATGCTGATTAAAAAATTTGGCAATATTTTTTTTTTTTTTTGCAGTTTTTGGCCAGGGTTGTGTTTGAACCTGCCACCTCTGAAATATGGGGCAGGCACCCTATTCCTTTGAGCCACAGGTGCCACCCAAATGTGGCAATATCTTTATTGCTCTACTTTCTATCACAAATGAAGAGTATTATATCTACAAATTATATCAATCTTTAAATATTATTTAATAGGAGGGTTGCAAAAATCATCACCAGCCACTGGCCTAAAGCAGCAGCAAAGAAACTTGCCATTTATTTTATGAACTGAATAAGAAAAAAATCTTTAGGGATTAATCAAAACCCAAAGACTATTCCCAGCTTGGGAATGGAGTTTGAATTTGCAGTACTCATTTGCTCCATAAAACACAAGCTATAACATTAACAATATACTTTGTCTAGAGCCATGTAGTCCTGATAAAAGAATTCTCTGGAAAAACCCTTTGATGTGTCAAAGCTCAAGGGACTCCCTCAGAATTTTATCCCCATCTGCAGAATAGTGATCAATAAAAAATTACAGACTGCAATATAAGTGCAATGAGGGAACATCAGTCAATACAGAAAACAGAAAAATAAATACCCTTAAGTATTTAAATTAAAAGAATATTAGGAAAGTAATTGTAAGAATCTATAGGTAAACAAAGAGATAAATGGAAAAATATAAAACAGAAGAAATTAGAACTATATGAGAAAGGAGTAAATAGACTAGAGATAGAATTATTACTAAATATTATCATTGAAACAAAAATTTCCATAGATATTTCAGAAAAACTGTATTGTAAATTGTGAAACTACCGATTATAATGAAAGAATTACTAAAATTTGTGGAATTTAACTGTAGTCATATTTAGCAGAATATTTAGGGTCTTGATATTACACATTAGTAAACAATAAAGATTAAATATCTTAGTTAACTTATTAACAAATGAAGTTTTAAAAGGAAATATAAAATAAATCTAAAGAGAGTAAAAGAGAAGAAATAATGGGGTAAGATAGGATTAATGAAATAGGACAAGAATCAGGAGCCAGAATTGCAAAAATAAAATTTTCTATAGAAACAAACAAACAAAAAATCTAACCACTGATTTAACCAAAGTAGTGCAAAACTGATAAACATTGAAAAAAAAATTAAAAGGACAACTCATGTTCAAGAATCAGAAGACTCACTATTGGTAAATTGGAATTACTTTTCAAATTAATCTACAGATTCAATGCAGTCACTATTAAACCCCTAGCTGCCTATTAGAAGAAATAAATGAATTGATCCTAGCATTAATATGAAAATTTGATTGACTCAGTATAGACAAAATGTTGGGGGGAGGAGAACAAATATGGAGCACTTACATTTCCAAGTTTCAAAATTTATTTGAATGCTATCATAAGCAATACAGTATGGAATTGACATATGAGTGGATATACAGATAGATCAGTGGAAGGGAATTGTGAGTCCAGAAATAAACCTTCACATTTATGATCAATTGATTCAACAATGATGTCAAAACAATTAATTGAGGAAAAATATCTTTTCAAGATATGCATATCCAGATGGAAAAAAAACAAAGAAATTAGATCTATACCTCACACAAATACATCAAAATTAACTCAAAGTGGATCAAAGATATACACGTAAGAATGAAAAGAATAAAATTTCTTATAGGGCAAAAACACAGCCATAAATCTCTTGGATTCTGCAAAGATTAGGTATGATACCAAAATACAATAAGGAGACCAGACATCCCGCTTTTGGTGGGACAGTCCCGAATTTTAACAATTTGTCCCACGTCCCACAACATTTTAAAAAAGTCCCGATTTTTGGAAAGAATGCCTGACAAGCTAGGGAACAGTGGGAGAATGGCAGGAAGGGAATATACGGTTTTCAGCTACCATGTGGCTATTTTGCCAGGACATGAGTTTTATATTATTTTTGTTAATTTTATAATGTTAAACTTTAATAATAACAAATAATTGTTGAGAACTGCTTATCAAAGTTCACATTGTAGATCAGTTGTTAGAATTCAACCACCATTGTTTGGACTTAATGAACGATGGGATTTCTGGCATCGGCAATGACAAAAACATTTTGTAACTGTCTCTCAGACAATACACATTGTACCGCATGCTAGTGCTAGTTAAACAAGTGATGTCAACAAATCAGCTATTCAGATAATTTAGGTAAGTAATTAATTTATTTATTTCATGAACTTAGCAGATAGTACTCGTATTATTTATATTTTATAATTGTGGCAAAAAGTCTAGCACTGGCCTTGAAAGTGACACTTATGACTTAAGAGGTATCATTATTAAAAAAATATTGATAAGGAAAAGATTAAATCTTGGGCATCAACAAAAATCACAATAGAGAACAAATGGTTGGAAATATTTCATCATTTTGAAACAAACCATGTTCTATACAATAATGCACTAAAAATTGTGGGATACGCGCTGTCCTTACCAGGAACTAATGCTGCAACTGAATGCATTTTTTTCTACTGTAAATAAAGTGTGGACATCAGAAAATCACAATTAAGTGTTGAGACTTTGAAAGCCATTTTATGTGTGAAATATAATTTAACAAATTCTTGTGAAAAATTTCATGACCTTTTAAACAACGGCAGCAATCTACTAAAAAAATTCACTCAAATTAGAAATATACCAAATAATAAAATAATACTATACATTTTTAATGTATATTTGTATATTGTACTTATGTTGAAATTAAAAAATATATTACAATACTATTTTTGTGTTCTACGAAAATTTTTGTTGCTCCATATAGACCAAACTTTTAATTAAGAAACCCCACTCTCACCCTGGTCAATGGTGTCCTGCTTTACCAATGTTAAAATCTGGTTAGTATTTGCAACAAAAGAAAACAGAAAATTGGAGTTTTTCAAGATGGCTGACCAGAGATATCAGCTACCAGATTATCTCAAGAAAAGAAAAATTTTAGATTAAAAAAAAGAAGAAGAAGTGATATAATTATGAGGGAAGAGTGCCAGAACCTACCAGAGATCCTGTGGGAAGAAGTTGTGGAGGACACCAGAAGGAGCAAGATATCAGCAGAGATTAATCCGAGAAGATTAGCACCTGAGAGAAAGGATAGTGGGGCTTTTATTTCTCCTGCCCTCACACATCTGGCAGTCAGAGGGCTTGCAAGCTTCTGGAGAGCTTTTCTACCCTCCCAAGCCCAAAAGCCGAACCAAAGCTTCTTGAGGACAAAGCACCAAGCTGCCAGCCCCCTGGGGTCACTTCCCATCACCACAGACACAAGATGAGTTTGCAACACCATATTGCTTCCTCAATCCACCCTTGTCTCCAGGGAGCTTCAGGCCCTAGTTTTTGTCCCTTGGTCTTACATAAACTTTTCACAACTCTGGCTCAGAGGCAGAAGCCAAAAGGTCAGTTGGATCTCAGGGAATCTGCATGACCTCAGAGCTTGGACATTGTGGGCTGCCATATGGACAGAGGGACAGAGACATCCAGCATGCTAGCTATCCTCTATTAAGACTCTTTGTCTTCCCTGCCTCTTTTCTACCCACTGCTGGGTAGAAAAGATGATTGATTCAGGACTCTCAGGAGTGATTATTTTCCTTCTGTTGGTATACCCACCTCATTGAATTTTCCACAAAATATGAAGCTTAACTCTTCCTCCTCTTAAAGATCTGCAGTGAAAGAAGAGGTGCTCAGACTGTAAGCTCCCTGATTACAAGCCCTTCCAGGTCTTGCTCACCCAGCTATGCCATTAGAGCAGGGCATACCCCAAAGTGGAAGGACAGTAAACCTTCCTCATCACCCCATAGGCAAATCAGGACTAGCACTCTTCTCTCTGGCATGGTCAGGTATTGATCTTCCAGGACCTAGGGAAGGGATGTAGGCCAAATCATGCCCCCAGGACTCAATGTGCTACTCAGAGGCATAAAGGGGAGCTAAAGAAGCGATTTATGAAGTAATCCTAGAAGGCAAGGGAGCCTGCACAGAACTGAAAAAAGAATGAAGTGTGAGCCTCACCTGCAAAACATTTGGGGAGTACCTCTTCTCCCACAGGAACGCCAGACTCTCAGTCCAAGGTGGGATTAGGAACAGGGAAGCTCCTACTCCATGGTGCTTTTGTGAGGGACCTCAGCTTGTTTCAGCTGCCTCCACTGAAAAGTATCATTCAGACACTAAAATGACATTGCAAAGCAGATGAAGAGGGAAAAGAGTAAAACCTCTCTCCATAGCCAGATTGTGAATCTCAGATGGCTCTTCCCCACAAGCAGACATTCTGGTTTGGTGGGGCCACTCCAGCCCTTCCCCAGTGGCCTGGGAACAGATCTTTACCCCTGATGAGGCAGCAACCTTACTAGCTTTTGTGAAGCCTGAAGGCAAGCACAACCAACCTAGCCCCACCCAGCTCATTCCCCAACCTGTCTCTGCTGTGGTAGAGAATAAGAATTCACCTGGAATTTGCAGGGCCTTCCCTCCACCTGGGCATTTGAGTATTTCTCTTAAGAAGCTAGAGCCAGTCACACATCCCAAAACAATACTACAGCTGGTTCTTTCTGGCAAGTGCAACCTATTGGCAGGTAGGTCAATCTGTATAAACCTTTACAATGTTTACTGAATCATAGAGGTTGTGATTGATTCTTACCCACAAGCACTACCTTCTGTCTCAGAGATTAAACTGGAAGTCCCAATATAATTCATGCTGTTAAGATCACAGAACTGGGGAAAAAAAAGGATTTCAAGGACCTCCATCCTCCCTCATTAAGGAAAGACAAGGAATCTGTCCCCACACACTGCTCACCCCTGCTATAGCCTACAAACAACTAGAAACTGAGAAAACCACCGCATGAAGGCTATCTATAACCAAGGCATCCATCCAGAACTTAGTCTCCCACAAAAGCACCCACAAGCAAAGCCAAAGGTTTTGTTTATTTATTATTATTATTATTTATTATTTTTTTTTTTGCAGTTTTTGGCCAGGGCTGGGTTTGAACCCACCACCTCTGGCATATGGGGCCAGCAGCGCCCTACTCCTTTGAGCCACAGGTGCCACTCAAAGTCAAAGGTTCTTACCCACCATATGCCACAGATACACCCTTAAGAGAGGGTGGAAACAAAATCCCCAATGAGAAGCAACAGCTGCTCCAAAAGTATGAAAAATAAGAGCAAAAGGACAACCTCAAAGAGGCATGTCATCTCTCTAGCAA
This sequence comes from Galagoides demidoff, assembly GCA_963574575.1. Lineage (NCBI taxonomy): Eukaryota > Metazoa > Chordata > Mammalia > Primates > Galagidae > Galagoides > Galagoides demidoff. The sequence continues at coordinate 61,195 of CAUYQV010007069.1, forward strand.
TGGATCACAACCAACATAAATATATTAAAATGCCACATAAAGAATTCCAAATATGGGCTCGGCACTTGTGGCTCAAGCAGCTAAGGCGCCAGCCACATACACCTGAGCTGGTGTGTTCAAATCCAGTCTGGGCCCTCAAAACAACAATGGCTGCAACCAAAAAAAGGCCTGGCATTGTGGCGGGTGACTGTAGTCCCAGCTACTTGGGAGGCTGAGGCAGGAGAATCGCTTGAACCTAGGAGTTGGAGGTTGCTCTGAGCTGTGATGCCATGGTACTCTACCCAGGGCAACAGCTTGAGGCTCTGTCTCAAAAAAAAAAAAAAAGAAAAAACTATTCAGTAAATGAATGAAAATCATAATAAGTAGACATATTTTTAAAATTATGGAAATTCATTCCAAAATAATGGAATTTCTTTTCTGGAAATGAAAAATCTACTTAATAAAACACAAAACATAGTATAAAGCTTTAAGAATAGACTAGACCAGGCAGAGGAATTAATTTCAGGCTGGGCACAGTGTCTCATGCCTATAATCCTAGCACTCTAGGAGGCTGAGGCAGGTAGATTACTTGAACTCAAAGAGTTCTAGACCAGCTTGAACAAGAGAGAAATCCTGTCTCTACTTAAAATAAAAAAAACCAGCTGGGCATTGTGGTGGGTGCCCGTAGTCTCAGCAACTTGGGAAGCCGAAGCAGGAAAATCACTTTCGCCCCAAAATTTGAGGTTGCCATGAGCTCTGATTATACCATGACACTCTACCCCAGACAATAGAGCTTTTAGATGATTCTTTTGAATTAACCCAGTCAGTTAAAAATAACAAAAAAACAAAGAGAAATGAACAAATCTTACTCAAAATGTGGGTATGTAAAACATAAGAAATATATAAGAAAATATAAGAATCATAGGCATTGCTGAGGGTTAAGAAGAAAATTCACAATGACTGGAAAACCTATTTTAGAGAATAATTTAAGAAAATTTCCTTGGTCTTGATAGAGATTTAGATATCTAAGTACAAGAAGCTCAAGAGGCAATCATCAAAACATACAGCAATCAAACTGGCTGAACTCAATATAAAGGAGGAATGCTGCTGGCTTTGAAGTAAAAATATCAAGTAACTTACAAAAGAAAACCCATCAGGGTAACTGCAGACTTCTGAATGAAGACATTACAAGCCAGAAGAGATTGGGACCCCATCTTCAGTTCTTAAACAGAACTAGAAGTCTAAATTCCATACTCTGTGAAACTAAGTTTCATATATAAAGGAAAAATAAACGTTTTCCAGAAAAGCAAACACTGACAAAATTTATCAAGGCCAGACTTGCTTGGAGAAAATGCTCAGAACTACATTATACATGGATCAACACAGTAGACTCACACCAGTGTAAAATCACCCCAAAGTTAAAGCTCAGAGCTCACACAAAATGGCACCAGAGGGTAAACAAAGCAATAATACACTGCCCAACAAGATGAACAGAACACCATTCCACATATCGATTCTATCAATTAGAGTGTATGGTCTAAATGCCCCATTCAAGAGAAAAAGGATGGCTGAATGAATGAAAAAATACAACCCAAGTGTCTTCTGTCTCCAGGGAACACATCTAACCTACAAGGACTCATACAGATTCAAAGTGAAGGGATTTAAAAAAAAAAAAAAACTGCATACAAATAGAAACCAAACTAAAGCAAGTATAGCCACTCTCATTTCAGATAAAATTAAATTTAAATAAATAAAGTAAAGACATTGATAGATGGTAATTATATAATGGCAAAAGGAGCAATTCAATAAGAAGATATAGCAAACCTAAATATTTACACACCTCACACAGGAGCACCAGACAAGTAAGCTTCATTCCTTCCAGGGATGCAAGGACACTTCAATATACATAAGTCAATAAATGTGATTCACCACATAAACAAAAGCAAAAACAAAGATCATATGATCATCTCAATAAATGGAGAAAAACATTTGACAAAACTCAGCACCCTTTCATGACAAAAATTCTCAACAAAATAGGCATAGAGAGAATATATGTCAAAATTATAAAAGCCATACATGATAAACCTATAACCAGCATCATACTGAATGAGGAACAATTGAAAGCATTCTACCTATGAACTGGAACAAGGAAGCCCACTGCCACCACGTCTCATACTAGAAGTCCTAGCCACAGCCATCAGGCAAGAGAAAAATTAAGAGTATCCAAATCAGGAAAGAGGTCAAACTTTCACTTTTTGCAGATGATATAATCTTATATCTAGCAAACCACAAGGATTCCACCAAGAGACTCCTGGAATTGATAAATAAATTGAGCAAAATTCCAGGTTACAAAAATTAATGTATACAAATCAGTAGTATTCCTAATTGATTATGTAGCATTCCTACACTATGAATACTCAAGCTGAGAGTCAAAACAAAGATTCCATAGCATTCATGATAGCTACAAAAAAATAAAATATCTAGGAGTACACTTAATCAAGAAGGTGAAAATATCTCTACAAAAAGAAATTTAAAACATTGAGGAAAGAAATCACAGGTAAGACAAAAAAATGAAAAAAATATGTTTATGGATAAACATTAATAAATGTCCACACTACCCAAAGTGATTTAGAGATTCAATGAAATACCTATCAAAATACCAGTATTATATCACAGATCTAGAAAAATAATTCTACACTTTGTTTGGGAGCAGAAAGAGTCTGAATAGACAAAGTAATCTTAACAAAAAGAACAAATCTGTAGGCATCACAGTACCTGACTTCAAACTATACTACAAAACTACAGTAATCCTAAATAGTATGGTATCAGCACAAAAATAAAGACATGCACCAATGGAACAGAACAGAGTATCCAGACATAAAACTATCCCCGTACAGTGAACTGATCTTTCACAAAGCAGACCACAAGATACACTGAGAAATAAACCCTATTCAATAGATGGTGCTGGGAAAATTGGATAGCCACATGCAGAAGAGTGAAACAGGATCCACGTCTCTCACCACTCACAAAAATTAATTCAGTATGTATAAAAACTTCTAAAAGAAAAATGCAGGAATACCTCTCCTTTACATCAGCCTAAGCAAAGAATTTGTGACTACGACCCCAAAGGCAATTGCAGCAACAACAAAAATAAATAAACAAGATCCAATTAAATTAAAAAGCTTGTACACAGCCAAGGAAATAATCAACAGAGCAAATAGATAATGTAAAGAATGGGAGGAAATATTTGCAATCTATACATTTGATAAAAGGCTAATATCTGGGATCTACAAAGAACTCACATTAATCAGGAGGAAAAAAAAACAAAAAACACCATTAAAAAGTGATCAAAAGACATGAACACAAGGTTTTCCAAAAAAAGATGGACAAATGGCCAATAAACATATGAAAAATTGCTCAATGTCACAACTCACCAGGGAAATGCAAATTAAAACCACAATGAGATGTCATTTTACCTCTGTTAGAATGGTTTTTATTAAAGTCCAAAACAATAGATTCTAGCATGGATGCAGAGAGGAAAAAAATGTTTATATGCTATTGGTGAGATTGCAAAGTAGTACAACCTCTGTGGAAAACAATAGGAGAGTCCTCAAAGAACTAAAAGTAAATCCACCATTCAGTCGTGCAATCCCATTACTGGATATCTACCTAAAGGAAAATAAGTCATTATATCAAAAAGATACCTGCACTTGAATGTTTATAGCAGTACAATTCATAATTGCAAAGATACAGAATTGACCTAAGTGCACATAGACTGAGGGATAAAGAAAATGTGGTATTTATTTACCAGGGAGTACTACTCAGCCACAAAAAGGAATGAAATGATGTCATTTGCAACAACATGGATGGAAATGGAGATCATTATCCTAAGTGAAGTATCTCTGAAAAAGAAAAATAAATATGTCTTCATTTGAAAGTCGGAATCAAACAACAAGTATACATGGTCACACAAAGTGGAATAACAGACATCAGAAACCAAGAAGTGAGGAAAGTGGTGAGGAGTGAGATATCAACACTACTCAAGCATTCAAATGAGTTCACTAAAATCCCTGATTTCACCACTATGCAATTAAATCATGCAACAAAAAAAAACGCATGTATTCCTCCCAAATCTTTCAGAATAAAAATAATACATAAGTCCATAAAGAAAATGATAGTCACTTTAGAAACCAGTCACACAATTTCCCAAAATATTAAATAAACATCATTAACATGTAACATTGTAATTATACTCCTAGGTAAATGAAAAAATATGTCTACATAAAAACTTGTATACAAATACTTGTAGCAGCATTATTCATAATAGCCAAAAAGTGAAAACAACCCAAATGTCCATTCATTGATAAGTGGGTAAATGAAATATGGCATCGATGCATGAAATATTATTTGGTAATAAACCAAATAGAATGCTGATACATCCTATGACAGAAATGAGCCTTGGAAACATGCGAGGTAAAAGAAACAAGTCATAAGAAACCACATAGTCTGTAATTCTATTTGCATAAAGTTTCTAGAATACACACAATTCATAGAAAAAGAAAGTAGATTGGTAGTTGCCTAGGATTAGGGAGATTGGAGGTAATGGAGAGTGACTACTAGTGAGCATGATGTTTTTTTTTTTAGGGGTGATGAAAATAACCTAAGACTGTTTGTGGTGATGGTTGCTTAACTCCGTGAATACACCACTGAATTGTACACTTTAAACGGTGAATTGTATAATGTGGGCATTATATCTCAATACAGCTATTATTACAAAGGTAACCTTTGTTCTCACAAAAACCTGCACACAGATGTTTATAGCAGCTTTATTCACATTTGCCAAAACTTGGAACCAAAGAAGGTGTTCTTTAGTAATTGAGTGGATAAAATTTGCTGCATCCTGATAATGGAATATTATTTAGCACTAAAAAGAAATGTGATATAGAGCCCTAAAAAGACATGAAGAAACATTAAATATACAATACCTACTGAAAGAAGCCAATCTTGAAAGTCTACATACTGAAAGCTTCCAAATACATGACATTTTGGACAAAGTAAAACTATAGAGACAGTAAGGTCAGCACTTGCCATGGACAGGCAGGAGGGAGGGATGACTAGGTAGAGCAGTGATGATTTTAGGGCAGTGAAACTATTTTGCATGATAATATAATAGTGGATAGATGCTACATACATTTGCCCAAACCCACGCCAAAAGTAAACCCTAATGTAAACAGTGGGCTTTGGGTGATAATGATATGTCAATGCAAGCTCATTAATTGTAACAAATGTGCCACTGTGGTGCCAGATGTTGACAGGAAGGGGAGGTTGTGGGTGTGTGACAGTAAGAAGTATAAGAAATCTCTGAAAAAATAAATAAAATAAAATAATCTCTGTACCTTCTGCTTAATTTTGCTGTGAACCTAAGACCACCTCCATCTCATCTGAAAAAAATTGGTACTGTCCATGACTGCAGCTGAATTGCATAGGGGCTGAGATAGCTCATGAGCTCTGTATCTGTACCCCCTGCCCTAGATAAATGGGAAGGGACCAAAGGCACAGCACTAGTTAGGCCCATTTTGCTGCTGGAAAACTGGGCAAGCACCATAGTGGAATCTGACATCCGTTCCAAAGATGGTACATGGCAAACTGAGACAAAGAGAAATAGTGGTTGGAAGTAAGGAATGAAAAAAGAAAAGAAAACAAAGTAAAAAAACCCACTTTTGCAATGAGGAAAATATAACATTATATTGTTGCCTAAAGAGAGGCACAGGGGAAGAGAATTATGCTGTCTCTTAGCACAATTAGGCCATATGCTGGAAAGAGTGAGACCCTAAGTTTGTCAGGATCATCTTCTCTTTTCAAATCTGACAATGCTGAAGGGAAACCCACAAACCCAAGTGGCATCACAGTGGGACACATTCTGGTCAGATGCCATTGGATGAGAAGAACCAACTGCTAACAACTGAATGGAACTCTAATGTGCCAGTATCTTTTGATTATTATTTTTCAGGTTACATCTACTAATAAGATATCATTTGAGAAGAAATGTCTAGGAGTTACTCTCTGCTGGGTCATAAAACAGTGCACTGTACAACTCCTGGCAGATCGATCACCATGTAAATGTACACCTTGGTGACCAAATGCTTAACAAGGTTCCTGTCTACAACATAAAACACACAGCTGCCTGCTGTAGTGGACTTCACACAAATACATGTCACCTCAATGCCTGGTCTCCTCTGGGCTGATCTTTATGTGCCTTGTCACTTTGCCGATTTTGCTCTTCATCCTTTTGCTATAATGAACCATAATTGACCATGTAATGATTTCTGAGTCCTGTGAGTTTCTAGAGCAAACCATCAAATCTGGAGATGGTCTTAGCAGCCCCTCACACAAATACTCCCAGAATTCTCCAGTACTTTGCATGTAATAGCTGCTTGTTTAAATTTTTATAGATGAATGAATGAAACATACATGTAACACTGTTCTCACACATGTCCACCCGCACTGTGGTATATTAAAGCTGTTACTCTCTCAGCAAAAGGGCATTCTAACATAGTCACTGGAGCAAACTGCCATGATGTAGTTGGCTTTTTTGTAACCAGAAACAAACAAAATATTTATGTTTTCTTTCTTAGAATATATTCAAGAGAAAGTTGGAAAGAAGATAGTAAAAACTAAAGAAAGAAAATCATTTTTAATAATAATATTGTGAGGCAAAGACAGAAACCCTATGAAAAAGCAAATAGCAAATAAAAGCTACTGTGGGACTCTAAAAAGGAACCCTCTGGCCCTTAAATAAAAAATAAAATGATATAACTTGAAATAGAAGGATTAACAGGAAAAGAAAAATGTCAACTACAACACAGAATTCCTAAAAATATACATCAATAGGTTAGATTATTAGGTTAGTCTAGAAGAGGAAGGTAGGATATAAATGTGAGAATAGCATAAGGAACACCATCAAAAGAACTCTGAAAATAGGTCCTCTGACTAAGAATATACAATGGCAGTTATACAAACATATTCACTGCATTTGAATACCTAACACTGGGGCTGTTTATAGTCATTCACCTTTATTAGAAAATTAAGTTCAGTAGTCATTAGTGTGATTGCAATAGCATGAAAATATTAATTGTCTGATTTTCTTAGGTACCTATACCTTAGTTATTTGTAATATTTTAATAAAATTGTTTATTTTAGTCTCAAGTTTCTATGAGATAAACATATTTTATCATTCTTTTTTGTTCAGCAAGATATTTCAAAAGCTTTGCAGTTTTCTTTAATCAAAGCTTTATCTACATGCCATAGTCCTTGAAAGTAACATTTTCAGCATGACTATTTTCTTATCAATTTGTAATTTTTAAAAAATTTGCTCTTTGACCCAAAAGTAATTAAAGAGCATATTTTATAAATTACAAAATGTTTAGGATTTTATTGTTAATCATTTTATAATTTCCATATGTGTTGCTATCTGATGAGTGATACTGGAAGGTAATTGTTATTTTCTTGTGAAAAAATATTTGGTTAATTAAAAACAATATTATCCCATTAATCATTGTTACTAAGCATGTTTGGCTTAAGTTGACATATTTTTTTCTTGCAGTTTCCTATAATTTTATTGTTTGATCTCTGCTAGGTATCTTCTTTCCTCTTATTCTCTCTACCCAAAATTTAGAAAGCATGTGGTTTGCTATTAGATTTTTATCTTCACATCTCCATTTCATTTCACCATCTATTTGAAAGAAACAGGGTGACGCCTGTGGCTCAAAGGAGTAGGGCGCCGACTCCATATGCCAGATGTGGAAGTTTCAAACCCAGCCCTGGCCAAAAACTGCAAAAAAAAAAAAAAGAAAAATCTCTGAAAGTAAATATGAATTAATTAACTCACTTTTTTAAAGATAAAAAAAATATCTTAATGAGGCTATAGCCTACTTGAGTCCATTATAATTATATGACTACTACATTTTATATGTAGATTTATTTCAAGGTTTATAACATTTAAATTTTTCTGCATAAAACAATTTAAAACTCAACTGTTAGTTCTGCATTTAAATAAATTCAATAATCTCCCCTAGTCTTTTTATTTAATAGTTCTCACATTCTTGCATTCCTTGTTTTGATTATTCTGTTGGTTGACTTGACTTTATTTACAAGAAATAGTTTCAAAGACATCTCATGAATTTTGTAGTTCTTGAGTTCTTGCCAGTTTGAAAATTTCTCTATGACTTTTACAAATGCACAGCACTTTGGCTGGGTATAATATTCTTTGTTTTCACATTTCCCCCTCCAAAATATATAGATCTTGCTTCATTGTCTTCTGGCACTTAAAGATGCTAAGACAGCCTCATTCTTCTCTCATAAAGGTGACCTTTTATTACCTACCTGGATTACCACAGGATTCTTTTTCTCTTAATTTAATAAAGCTTACCACCTTAAGTCTCCCTATTGATAATTCTTGATGCCCATAGTTAGGGGCATCCCTTAATTTCAAGCTGGAAGATTGTAGCTTTATAATATTGTCCTGTAAGACTCTCGCTTTCTTTCTGCTACAAATCCAGTATTGACACTTTCTGTACCTTTTGGAGGTATATCTGCTCAGTGGATGTTAAATAGCTTCCAGAATATTTTGTTAAGGAAAAAAAGACTACACATCTATATACACTGTGATAACTTTTATACAGAAATTATATGTGTATCTGCTTATTTTTGCCAACAGAAACACAAAAAATCTGAACTAGAAACTAATAAAATTGATTATCTATGTGTTAGGAAGTTGGTGGAAAGGATAAGAGATGAAGTATGTACTTTTAACACTTGGAATTATTTTAATGTTCCATATAGACAATAAATTTAAACTAACAAAAATGGTGGGAACTCTAAAATTGAATGCAAAAGGAACAAATACATCCGTTTTTCAAATTAAAGGGGAAAAAGAATCTACCTAAGTACTTTTAGTATATTATAATTTGACTATATTACTCTTAGTCTTTAAAAAAAAAGTGAACAATTATTGGCAGTGAACCATTAATGGCAGGTTTATTTTTTTAGTAGTATAGGTACTATTTCAAGTATGTTAAGATATTGAACAAGTGAATAACCATATTACTGTTGAAAGCCCACTTCTTACAAAAGAAATTCCAATATGGAGTGAGAGAAGTCAACAAGAAACTTTCTTGGGTTACATTTGAGGTATCAGTATAAAATCATAATGCTTTACACATGCATGCATGTGCACACATGTTTTTTCCTAGCTCTGTTTACTAAAGCTACCCAGTAAGCAAATCGAATGCCTAAAACTTGTGTTTTAAATATGATTTCCCAGTAAAGGGGAGATAAATCTGAGGTGTGAAGCCATACATATCAAATCTAAGTAGTTTAATGATAAGACTTCTCTTACCAGTTGTGACTCTTGTAGGTTGATATCTTCTCCAGTCCTCACACCCCTGATGTTACAAACAGATGAGATACTACCAAGGATCCTCCCTACCATGGCTATTCATGGAGCTACCCCTGCCAGGATATAATTTTATATCCTGATTACTTCTTCTTTCCTTCTTTCTGCTAGTTTGTTTTGTTTTTTGTATTCAGACTTCTGGTCCCTAAACTGTTATAGAAAAAAGGCTCCTGATAGGAAATGAGAATGAAAAGATAATAAAACTTAAGTTACTTCAGTGGCAACTCCACTGCTGTTGGCCTCTGCATTGTTTTGGTTGGTAAGAACCTTGGCATTTCTGAACCAAGGTTCTTCAGTGGTGGATGAAAGAATCTTCTCTCCGAGAGTGGGAAACTTAAAAATTTCACCAAATACACTTTAAGTACTTTTCCAATCATCTTGATTGCCAAGATCATGGAAATAGGTTGAAATTTCCAGTTTCAGTGATGTTATGCATTTTGGTCTTTGTACATTTATTAGTGATTCAACAGAAAGTTAAGAGGCAGCCTAAGGGATTGTTAGCCAGATGCAATTTTAAACTAAAAGTTGTTTTAATCCTTTTTAATTAAGCCATTAATCTTCATTTATTATTTCTCCATTGTATTCTCTGCACACTCTTAAAACTTTGAGGTGTTTAGTTTGGTTTGCAAGCTTTCCTGGCTTTGCTAATGCTCCCCATAAATTACCTAAGATTCTCCCCAGTGTTTGGGTGGATCCATTTTTCTTTTTCTCCTGGGAAAAAATGCAAAAGAAGGAAGTATGTTCTACTCTCCCAACATCATTTGCTCAACCATTCCACATCTCAACATCCTGGGGAAAGCTCAAATATCTCCTTTCACCTTAGGGTGAACAAAATCATTTCTAGCCCTTTCTTCACTTTGTGCCATTTTCCCAGGCCTTAAATAAGTCTGCTTGAATTGAATTATTTTTGAGGCTATAGGAGAAAGCTGCTGAAAGGCAGCTGCTGTCACTCTCTCAATCCTCTAATCTCATAATTTCTTCATGGCCTTCTGCACACCAGGGGTCACTGAACAGTCTTCCACACCTGCAGGTGTTATTTTTCCAACTCTTCCCCAGGGCCCTCAAAACCAGAGGTGGGCTTTTTCTTGGCTTCCTGCTGCTAAAAGCCAAACAAAGGGAAGTCAGAGAACATCATTTATAAAAGCTTCTTTTGAGAGTGGCAGGATGGGAGTAAGACACTTATCTCTGGAGGAAACAATCTCTCAAAGCACATGCCTTGGCCTCCAACATGGACAGGCTTAGAAGTAAACATGGTTTAACTATAGCCTGTAGCCAACATAGCTCCAGTTAGACTTGCATTTCCTATTCCTCCTTTGTGAGTGTAGATTCCTGCTCTGTGGCCAGTTGGGGAGGGAAGGTCGGGCTCTTAGCCACTGGATTCAAAGGAGAAGGAAAATGTGAGGGAAGGAGGGGGGGGCAGTAAAAAACAAGAGCTAAAACTGTCCCCAGTACCATGTGCCTTTCAACCAACCACATTCCTGATTGACTCCTCATCTCACTTCCCATAAATCTTCCCTTTACCTCCCATACAGTTGCTATCATAGACAATGGAGAAGGCAGCATAGAATATAAAATTATGCTGATATGCACGATCAGTGACTAACTTTGCCAGTTAGTCAAAATTGTAACAGCGACCTTCATGGCACCACAGCCCCCAGGTTTGAGAAAGCCTTGTGGTTACCACGGACCTCTCTTTCAATAGATGTAAAGAAAGTTCAGATGTGTTCTTTGCTCCAGGATGTACTCCTAGTTCATGCACTGGAGTGTCAGCAAACATCAAGTTTCAAAGGCATCCCAAGTGTTAAGTGGGTCTCACATTATAACCCCAAATTCATCATTTTGTTGTTGATGTTATTCATAAGGTCATGACCTCAGTGAATTTCTCCAGAACTGGTGAATGATTCTTTTTGCTCCCTGCCACCACCACAGCTACTTTCATATGTCTTGCCTTATTAGTGATAGTAGAAAAGATGGCCAGTTATTTCTCAAAATACAAGATACCTCTTCAAATATCAAAAACTTTGAAGGGTAAAATAATGGTATAAACCTATTTTTTTTAAATATCACTCTATATCCCTATAAGGGTAAAAAGAAACCCAAAATAAAAAAGAAATGTGTATTGTCACAAACACACACAAAAGAAATCTGCTCTACATTGTACAAAAGCTAAAAATATCTGTCAGTGTATACCTGATTTTAAACTCACCAGGAAAAAGAGATGCTAACAACAAATTTTCCAGCTCAAAATAATAGCTCATTGCAACAAGTTTGGTTATGGGAATGAAATATTCCTTGGCCTACTATATCCTTCCATCAGTCCACAAAAACCCTGGAAAAATTCTTCACTCTTCAACTTGGAAAACATACCAGGTCGGTCAGGTCAAGGATAACATCTATTGTCCTGCCAGCCACAATTACATCATTCTCTCCTGTGTGTTTTCATGTCTATTTTAGATAGCACATAACACTTTGGCATATAAATATTTCTCCCTCTACAAAATTATAAAATATTTATAGTAAATGGTATATGGTAAATGTTTCATAATTGATGGATCTCTTAATGTATTAAACCAAAAAATCAGCCTCACCTACAACAGAAAAAGTTTCCTTGACTGCTCAATCCATGTTAGAAACCTGAGTAGAGAAATAAAATCAATCAAGTTTGTGGCTACCCTCCATAGCCAATATTTGACTTGTGAAACTACTAATAGCTTTTAACTTGGGATAGAACCCAGTGCTATGGCATGGCTCTGGCAATGTAATTTGCTGGGCCCAGCTCAAAATGAAAATATGGGACCCTGTTCAAAACACAGGGAAAAAAGTACCATTAACAGTATGAAAATTTAAATCTTTTTGCTCTCTTCAGTAGCCTCTATTTGTCATGGTGTTTTACTACTTAATATGATCCAAAGCTAACAAAAAGTAAAATATATAATTATTAGCATGAATTTCGCCATTTATCTTCATATTGGAAAGTGCCAGTTTTAAGTACAAGTATAAAAGCATTTAACTCATATGCAGAATCGCCAAAATTACATTATGCAATTCGTATTTTATAACTCCCTCATGCATATGTATTTCATTCTTATCACAACAGCAGAAGCAATGAATAAAAGGAATTCAACTGTTTTTATTTCAGTTTTTGATATGTAAAGATTGTACCAACATAGGCCACCTTCAGTTTACAGATGAATAATAAAAAAACTTAAATATATATGTAACTATGTGAGTTTCCCTATATTTCCTTTTCCCTCCCATGTCATTGTTTTCAGAATAAGTGATTGGCTAATTCAAGGAAGTAACACAAGTAAAAAGACTATGGTAAGAAGTCCCTGGTTACTGCAAGTTTAGATTCAAATGGAAAGCATGGCCTATCAGACCTCTTATTTAGTGTTAGATATGACATGCTTATCTTGTGCTCACTTCAAGTTTCACCGACTTCTGTGAATTGAGGGTCCCCTGGGCTTCCATATTCATGAGGCACCATGTGCGGTATCCGTGAATGGCCTGTCATGGAATGGCAGAGACACGTGCCCCATTGTCCTCTTGGGCTTCACTTATAAAACACACATTCAAAGATAAAATTGTTAATAATTTCAAGATAGTAATAGGAGAACTTTCAGCTGAGCACAGGCTCTTATGAGCTGCACATCTATGGAGTTGAACCTGATGGCTGGTGCATGGGATACACAACATGAGCTCTTGACCTGGAGGTCAAGTGCTTAGAGGCAGGCTGATTTGCCAGGTTTCCTTAAAACAGACTTTTAACCTACCTCCTCATATCCACTTTCAGGTAAAAATGTTATTTATCATCCATTCACACTGGACATGTTGCAGGTAGCCACAAATCGAAGTGTTGGGGCTATGCCAAGTGTATTTCCAGTTCCAAAGTCTCTCATCTTAAACAGCTTCCCTTGCTTTCTAAGTAGAACAGTGCACAGCACAGTGCACTAATGAAAAGCGCACACCACGCGAAGCCCATGCTGGGTTTTTCTGTCTCCTAGGCCCGGTTGCATTCCCCTCCTGAGCAGGAGTCGCAAGCCCCAAGTTGTTAAGCACAGTTATGGAAGAAATCTGGAGGTGGAAACCTTGTCAATCACCAACAATGGGGCTCGCTCAGCTGATAATAGAACTACCGCTGCTGCCTAAGAAAGATTACTGTTAGCATTTTGGAAAAGGCAGTAAAGTGACCTTTCTTTCTGAGAGCCAAAGATCCAAAGTGTCTGACAGCTTTGCTGATAGATTTTTTCCCCCCTCTTCTTCTTTCTCTCCACACCTGGGATTCAAGAGGTATTAAAGCACTTTAAGCCAAAGGAGCTATCATCTCCTTAGAGCTTTTCACATCAGGTTCTACCACTTAGCAATTAATTAGATTATGACTGATTATTATTTACTTTTCCTATCACTTCATTCTACCAATAGAAGCTTACACTATCCTCCCGAAGAGTATTTGTTTATTTATATGTTCCTCTTCTCTTTTGGCGAATGTTAGATTTCACTGAAACATGATGAATAATAACAGGGAATGCCTGCACCAGTGTTAATATCAGTGAAAAGAAAGAAAGGCAAAATAACTAAAGAATTACTTTTTGCTTCCTGCAAAAAACACCTCCATAGGAAGGTTGATTTTTTTTTTTTGTCAGTTATTTTGAGGTATAATTTGAGCTTTCAACTGAGCACAGGCCCTTATGAGCTGCACAATAAAATCCATTGATTTAAAATACATAATTTGATGAGCTTTGACAAATGTATAACCCTGCCACAAGCATGCTCAGAACATTCTTTTCACTCCAGGCCACTTTATGGTAAATTCCGTCCTTGCTCAAGTTGGCCCTTCACAACTCTGATTTCTGTCCCTGTAGTTTTGCCCTTAAGGAATTCATATAAATGGAATCATGCAGTATGTATTGTTTTATGACTGGCCTCGGTCACTTGGAAAAAAATGGGTTTGAACTTGTTACATGCCAGTTAATTACTTTTTCTTAATGAATAGTAGTTATTGTAGTAGTAGTAATAGTAGTTATTGTTATTAAGTAGTAGTTATTGGTTTACCCAGTCACCTGTTGATAGAAATTCGGCTTGTTCCCAGTTTGAAACTATTACAAATAAAACTGTTATCAACACTTTTGTACTAGTTTTTTGAGGAAATACATGTTTTTATTTCTCTTGAGTAAAAAGCTAGAAATGGTATTGCTCTCTATGTTTCACTTTGTAAGAAATTGTCCAGCTGTTTTCCAACAGCTGTATCATTTTTCATTCCCGCCAGCAGCAAATGAGTTATTCTATCTCCTCACCAACACTTGGCATTGTCAGTCTTTTGGACTGTAGCCAGTCTAGTAGGTTAGCAGATGTATCTCATTCTGGGTTTAATTTGCACTTTCTTACTGGCTAAGGATGCTGAGCATCCTTTTTGTGCATATTGGCCATCTGTGTAATGTCTGTACAAATATTTGGCTCATTGTTTCTGCAGTGGGCTGTCTTCTTATTATGGACTTGCAAGAGTTCTTTATATGTTCTATATATGTCCTTTATCAGATAGATGTTTTGCAAATATTTTGTCTCAGTCAGTGTCTTGACATTTGTCTCTATAAGAGCCTTCTGAAGAACAGAAGTTTACCATTTTGGTGAAGCTTATTTTATCTTTTTTTTTTTTCCTTTTAGACCTCATACTTTTTATGTTCAATTTAAAAAATCTTTTGCTAACACAAGGTCAGAAATATTTTCTCCTATTTTTTTCTAGAAGTTTTATACACTTGGCTCTTATATTTAGGTCCTTGTTCAATTTTGAGTTAATTTTTTGTATATATAAAACCACAAAGTGTGAAGTAGGGACCATACTCTATATTTTTTTTCTTCTTTTGCATATGGATATCCAATTGTGTCAGCACTATTTGTTAAAAGCTTATCCTTTCCCCATGTAATTGCCTTTGCACCTGTCAAAAATTACTTGATTATATACGTGTGGATCTCTATTTCGGTAATCTCTATTCTGTTCCATTGATCTATGTACCTACCCCTATGCAAATTGTGTACTATCTTCATTTTTGTAGTTTTATGGTTAAGACTTGAAGTGAAGTAGTTCAAGTCCTCCAATTTCATTTTTCTTTTTCAGAAATATTTTGGTATTTCTATTCCTTTGCTTTTTAATGTAAATTTTGGAATGAACATGTTGTTAATTTCTGCCCAAATGATCTCCTTGAGTTTGATTGAAATTACATTTAACTGATAGATCAATTGGGGAATAATTTCCATATCAGCCAGACTTAGTAGTTCACACCTGTAATCCTAGCACTCTGGGAGGCTGAGGCAGGAAAATTGCTTGCACTCAGGTGTTGCCATTAGGGTCTTGCGGAAAAGCCATGTCACAGAGAATAAGCACCCTTATTGAAATAGGATTTTAAATAAAGGTGACCATTTGCTCAGGCAAAATGGCAAGCTTTTTTATTTACTGTTGGTTTATATAGTCAATTTTGCACAAGCACACTATACATCAATGACCTCATTAATATTCATTACAATCCCTTTGCACATGCGCACTGGACATCAATGACTTCATGTAAACATCTTGTGACTACCTCATGAGTTGCTCCTCCTCCCTAGTAATCTGATAATCCACCCAACATACACATTTTAACATAACCCTTTCAAAATAACCCAGTTTAACATAACTTTTTTTTAAATTAGATGATAGCTGTGTACATTAATGGAAACATGGGGTACAGTGTAGTGTTTTCATATATAATTTGAAATATTTTCATCGAACTGGTTAACATAGACTTTATGTCATTTACTTAGTTATTATGTTAAGACATTTATGCTCTAGTTTTAGAAAGATTCACTTATACCCTTGAAAGACATAACTTAATGGAGAACATGTAGTTAGCCATTACTTCTTTGTTCTTATCTGATGAAGCCTGAGGCTATGGAGGAAAGAGATGGTTTGAAATTCTGTCTTACTGACCTTGCCATGCAGAGGCAGTTACTTCAATCTTTAAACAAGGCATAAAGAAATTTCTAGGGCATACAGAAATTTGTTTGAAAACCTCCACTCCCATGTGGGCCTTAAATCAGGGGGGTTTTATGCCCACAACTGACCAGGCCGACCTGAGGTCAGGGGGCTTTTAGGCCCGCAACCAACCCAGCCATATGGGATTCTGCCTCAGTTTCTCACAAGTATGCCTGCACAATTTCACTGCTTTTCTTTCACTTTCTTTTCACTGCTCTCTCTCAAACAGCTTTTTTGGCCAGAGGCGTATAAGCCTTTTGCCTATACTCAGGAGTTCAAGACCAGCCTGAGCAAGTTATGTCTCTACTTAAAAAAAGAAAAAAAATTAGCCAGCTGTTGTGGTGGGCACCTGTAGACCCAGATACTCAGTAGTCTGAAGCAAAGAGGATTGCTTTTGTTTGAGGTTGCTGTGACCTAGGCCAATGCAAACGCACTCTATCCTGGGCAATGGAGTGAGACTCTGTCTTAAAAAAAAAAAAAAAAGAATTTACATCTCAATAATATTCAGTCTTCCTATGCATGAGCATGAAATATTTCATTATTAAAATCTTTTATTTTCTCAGCAAAGTATTAAAGGTCTCAATTTTACAAATTTTGCACACATTTTATGAAATTTATCCCTAGGAAACTCATCATTTTGGTACTATCTGAAATGATACAGTTGGCTATTTGAATTTCCAATTATTTGTTCTTAGCTTATAGAAATACAATAGATTTTTTGTATTGACCTTGCATTTTGTGACATCACTAAACTCATTTATTAGTGGTAGTTGGGGATTTTTTTAGAATCTTTAAGATATTCTGCACAGGTCATGTTACCTTAAAAAGAGAGATTTACATTTTTCTTACCAATTTGTATGGTTTTTATTCTTGTGTTATTGCACTGTAAAAGACCTCCAGTCCAATGCTGAATAGAAGTGAAAACGGTATTGGTCAGAGACTGAATCCTTTTCCCCTAAATTGAGAAGAAATTAGGGGGAAAGGATTCAGTCTCTCACCAACAAACTGTATTAGAAATTATTTTTTACATGTTCTATATCAGATTGACAAAGCTTTCTTACTGCTCTCAGTTTGATAAATTTTAATGGTATATGGATGCTGAATAATGCCAGATGCATTCTCTTCATCTATTCAGATGAAAACATGATTCTCTTTTTTAGTCTGTTAAAACGGTGAATTACATTGACTGTGTTTTGAGTTTTTTTTTTTTAATGTGAAAGCAACTCTCCATTCCTGAAATAAATACCATTTGGTAATGCCGTATTATACTATGTGATAAATTGTTGGATTCCATTTGCTAATAATTTATTAAAGATTTTTGTATTTATATTCATGAATGATTATTGGTCTGTCGTTTTCATTTTTCACATCATGTCTGGTTTTGACATGATAGTAATCTGTCCTCAAAGAAAATGAGTTGGAGAATTTTTAATTTTTATTTTCTGAAAGACTTAGGGTAGAATTGAAATGAAATGGTGATAGAATTTAGCAAAAAGGCCATCTGGGTAAAGTATTTTCCTCTGGGAAGATATTTGACCACAGATTCAAATTTTTAAATAGATACAGGGCCAGGTACTTCAACAAACTTTGGCAATTGATGTCTTTCAGGGAGTTTGTCCACATTATTAAAGTGTCATATTTATTTTTGATCTCTGTACTACCTACAGTAACCCCCATTCCCAATATTGGTAATTTGCTTTTTGTTTTTTCCTGATGTGTACAACTACAGATTTATTATTATTTTCATTTTTTCTATTATTTATTTATTTTTAGTAGAGACAAGGTCTCACTTTAGTTCAGGCTGTCCTCAAGCTCCTCAGCTCAAGCAATCCACACACCTCAGCCTCCCAGAGTGTGAGGATTACAAATGTGAGCCACTATGCCCATGCTTTATTATTATTTTCAAAAAACCACCTGTAAATTTCATTAACCATCCTTACATCAATCTTTTAAAAATTTCATTGATTACTGTTCTTATCTTCGTGGTTCTTCCTCTACTTACTTTGGATTTTCTTTTCTTTTTTTTTTTTCTTTTTGTGGCCAGGTTTGAAACTGCCACCTCCCGTATATGAGGCTGGCGCCGTGCTCCTTTGAGCCACAGGCATCAGCCCATTGTTAACTCTTTAAGTGAACATACAGATTATGCATTTGGGAACTTTTTATTTAAATAATAAATCAATGACATATAAAGTTTCCTTCAAACACTTCTTTAGTGATATCCTACAAATTTTGACATACTTTATTTATATTTCTAATAAGTTCAAATATTTTATAATTTCTCTGGTAATTAAATCTTAGATTCAAGCAGTATTTAGAAATGCATTATTTAATTTCAGGTATTTGAGATTGTCCCAATATCAATCATTTGTTTCCAATTTATTTCTTTTTTAACATGAGAATATATTTTGTATGATTTCAATCCATGCCTTTATTGGGACTTGTTGTATGGTTTGAGTATTTAAATTTTAATAAATGTTCCACTTGAAAAGGATATTTTTGTTATTTTTTGAGCAGAATGTTATTTAAATGCCAATTAGGTCAAGTTAGTTGATGGTGTTATTCAAGTTTTCTGTATCTTTACAGATTTTCTTTGTCCTTGTTAACTTAGTTACTAAAAAGGACATGTTGAAATCATCAAGAATAATTGTGCATTTATCTACTTTTCCTTTCAATTCTTTTAGTCTTTCTTTCATGTGTTTTGAAACTCTGTTATTGGAAGCCATATGCAGTCTCTCTCTTTATCCCTACTCATATTTTTTGCTCTGAGATATGGTACAAATACAGTTGGTCTGACTTTCATTTGACTGGTATTTGCATAATATATCGTCTATCATTATTTTTTACTTTGATCCTTTCTGGCTCTTCTTAAAATGAGGTGTCTTTTGGACAGCATGTAAAAGAATATTACTTTTATTTGGCAATTTCTGTCTTTTATTTGGTGTATTTAGGCAACTTATATGTAATGTGATTATTAATATGACTAAGATTAAGTCTATCATCCTATTATTTTTTCTTCATTCGAATTTGTTCTTTAGGTTCTTTTTGTTGGTTTGTTCTTCAAAGCCAATCAAATTCAGCAGTGTGAGGTTGTATACAAACCTTTGTTTCTTTTTAAAATTTTTTCTGCCTTCCTAGGAAAAAATTGTATACTTTTTATTTTTCTAATTTATCTCTGTCATTTTCTTATTAGTTATGCCTCAGATATACAAAATTTCTACCTTCAAATATATTATATCACTTTACAACAGCAAAACGATTCTTTCAGATTTACAAAATGTCTACCTTCAAATATACTACATCACTTTACAATAAATTACATTACTCTGCTTCCTTCCTATGTGGCATTGTGGTCATACATTATATCCCTACCTATCTTATAACCTCTCCCCCACATTGTTATTATTTCTGATTTGAATATTAAATTACCTTTTAATATTTTTTTTTCTGAGACAGAGTCTCACTATGTCGCCCTTAGTAGAGTGCAGTGGAGTCACAGCTCACAGCAAACTCAAACTTCTGGGCTAAAGCAATTCTCTTGCCTCAGTCTCCCAAGTAGCTGGGACTACAGACACCCACCACAATGCCAGGCTATTTTTTGTTGCAGTTGTCATTGTTGTTTAGCTGGCCCGGGCTGGGTTTGGAGCCACCAGCCTGGGTGTATGTGGCTGGTGTTGTAACCACTGTGCTACAGGCACCAGGACTATTTTTAATAGCTTTAAAAAATTTAGGTAAAAGGCTTTTATATCAACTCTCACATTTACTATTTCAAGTGACCTTCATTCTTTTGTTTGACTCCAAAGTTTTATATGGTATCATTTTCCTTCACTCTGAAAAACTTCCCACAATGCATTTTTCTGCACCTAACTGCTAGCAATAGATCCTTGCAGCTATTGTTAGTCTTGAAAAGTTTTTATTTTATTTCATTTCAAAAGCTACGCTTACTGGGTATAGAATTCTAAGTTTATTATTTTTTCTTTCAGTATTTTATGCTGTTCCATTATCTTCTGGCTTGCATTACTTAAAGGAAGTCTGCCATTATTTCTCTCATAGATTAGCAACTATATGTAGTATGCTTTTACTCTCTGGTTGCTTTTAAAATTTTCTCTTTATCATTCATTGGTTTACAGAAATTCGCATATGATGTGCCTTGGCACAGCTTACTTTCTATATTTTGTTTCAGCAAAGTGTGACTATATACTTTCAAACAATTTTAGAAAAAAAGTCTCAATATTATATTTCCAAATTTTTTTTTTCTGTCTTCTTTCTTCACTCTTTCTCACAATCTAATTCAATGCGCATTAGGACTTTTTATATTGTTCTAACAACTTATTAATACTCATATCTAACAACTTATTAATACTCATATTCTTTTCTTTTTAATTTTTTTCTATGCTTCACTTTAGGTGTTTTGTTTTGTTGGGGGGTTTGTTGTTGCTGTTTTCATGTTTATACTCTTTTCTTCTGCAGTGTGTAACCTACTGTTTATCCCACTTAGTTGCTTTTTTCTTATTTTAGATCTTGTATGTTTCATCTATGGAAGTTTCTTTTTTTATTAAATAATAGCTGTGTACATTAATGCAATCATGGGGTACCGTGTGGTATTTTCATATACAATTTGAAATACTCTTATCAAACTGGTTAATGTAGCCTTCATGTCATTTTCTTAGTTATTGTGTTAAGACATTCATATTCTGCTTTTAAAAAGGTTCACTTGCACCCTTATAAGATAAATCATAGAGGTGACCCCACCAATCACCCTCCCTCCACCCATCCACCCCTCTCATCTCTCCTCCCTCTCCCCTCCCCATATTCTAAGGCTATAATTAGGTTATAGGTTTCTTATGAAAGATATGAATTAGTTTCACAACAGAGCTGTGTACATTGTATACTTTTTCTTCCATTCTTGAGATACCTTCTTAAGAAGAACATTTTCCAGCTCCATCCATGTAAATATAAAGGAGGTAAAATCTCCATCTTTCTTTATGGCTGCATAATAATTCATGATGTACATATACCACTGTTTATTAATCCATTCATGGGTTAATGGGTACTTGGGCTTCTTCCATGACCCAGCAATTATGAATTGGGCTGCAATAAACATTCTAATACAAATATCTTTATTATGATGTGATTTTGGTCTTCTGGCTATATACCTATTAGAGGAATTGTAGGATAGAATGCTAGGTCTATTTTTAGTTCTCTAAATATTCTCCAAATGTATTTCTAAAAGGAACGAATTAGTTTGCACTTCCACCAGCAGTGTAAGAGTGTTCCCTTTTCTCTACTTCCACGCCAACATCTCTGGTTTGGGGATTTTGTGATATGGGCTAATCTTATTGGAGTTAGGTGATACCTCAGAGTAGTTTTGATTTGCATTTCTCTGATGATTAAGGATGGTGAGCATTTTTTCAAATATCTGAAGGCCATGTGCCTATCTTCTTCAGAGAAATTTCTTTTCAAGTCCCTTGCCCACCCTGAGATGGGATCACTTGTTCTTTTCTTGCTAATACATTTGAATTCTCTATGGATACTGGTTATTAAACCTTTGTTGGAGACATAACCTGCAAATGTCTTCTCCCATTCTGAGGGCTGTCTATTTGCTTTACTTACTGTGTTCTTTGCTGTGCAAAAGCTTTCTAATTTGATCAGGTCCCAGTAGTGTATTTT